>JAAGNO010020589.1:26325-42488 GCA_033439905.1 Ceryle rudis | reverse complement strand
CATTGATCACCACTCTTTGGGCTCTATTATGTAGCCAGTTCTTAATCCATTCCACTGTCCATTCTTCTATCCCACAATTCCTGAGCTTGTTCACAAGGATGTTATGGGAGACTGTGTCAATAGCCTTGCTAAGGTCAAGGTAGACTACATCCACTGTTCTCCCTGCATCTTCCCATTTAGTCACAACATCATAGAAGGCTATCAGATTAGTCAAGCACGATTTCCCCTTGGCAAATCCATGCTGACTACTCCTGATAATCCTTTTCTCTTCTATGTGCTTAGAGATGACCTCCGAAATGAGCTGCTCCATCATTTTTCCAGGGATGGAGGTGAGGCTGATTGGTCTGTAATTTCCTGAATCTTCCTTCTTACCCATTTTTGAAGACTGGAGTGACACTGGCTTTCCTCCAGTCCTCAGGCACGTCTCCTGTTTGCCATGATCTTTTGAAAATGATGGAGAGTGGTAGGGTAATAACATCAACCAGCTCTCTCAACCCTCTTAGGTGCATCCCACTGGGGCCCGTGGACTTGTGTATATTCAATTTGCATAACTGATCTCTGACCCACTATTAAATGACTAGTGAAGAGTCTTCCGTCCTCCAGGCTTCCTCTCTTATATCCAGAGTCTGGAGTTCACAAGGGCTGGTCTTAGGAGTAAAGACCGAAGCAAAGAAGGTGTTCAGCAACTCTGCCTTCTCTGCATCCTCTGTTATCAGGGCTCCCACCTCATTCAGGAGTGGGCCCACATTTTCCCTATTCCTCCTTTTACTACTGATATATTTGAAGAAGCTAAATATATTCGAAGAAGCTAAATATATTCATCAATTGACTGGATGAAGGGACAGAGTGTACCCTCAGCAAGTTTGCTGATGATACAAAACTCAGAGGAGTGGCTGACACACCAGAAGGCTGTGCTGACATTCAGCAAGTCCTGGACAGACTGGACAGCTGGGCTGGGGGGGAACTTAATGAAGTTCAACAAAGGCAAGTGTAGAGTCCTGCATCTGTGGAGGAATAACCCCATGCACCAGTACAGCTTAGGGGTTGACCTGCTGAAGAGCAGCTTTGCAGAAAAGGTGACCAGTTCAGAAGGTGTTAAAGAAAATCTTTTAAATGTGCCTGACACCACAGGCTCAAAGCATTGCCTTTTGAGTTACCATTTATTACATTTAGTCACTGTAGTCTCAGCAATCCTATTGTCTTTCCTCATATAATTTGGTTTAGTAAATGAGACTGTTAAAGGGCAGTGTACGTATCTGTGTGTTTTCTGCTCCAGACATTTTCCATGACAAGATAATTGATACTACAGCACCGAGTCAGAGTAAACTCAGTGGCAACACCAGTAACTCCTGTTTAGTATTCAATGCAGAAACATTCAGTCTGTTGGAGCTGCTGCTGTGCCTTCAGATACCACTGCTTATGCCTTTGTGCTGCTACCTGAGAACCAGAAAATCGCCAGAAGCCCATCACTGAGTTTCATTCTTCTTCACTAGCTGTCTAGGTGTCATTATGATTCTGATATTTGACTTCCCCAACAATCAGTGGGAGTCTTCTCGAAGTCCTGCATTATATTGAGAAATGCCTTAAAATGTTAACATCAAACTTTTCTTGGGAATTGTAGTCTAGCTAAAGATAGACAAAGAATGCAAATTAGAGATAGAAAGAAAGCTTAATTTCCCAGAAAGTTAAATGAAGTGGGTAAAAAACCCAACCATATTCTAAAAAATTTAGTCGCGAATAATTAATAGTACAAGAAACACCTCTCTAATGTAGTCCCTTACAAGTCTCATGATTAGAATTCATTTGTAGAAGTCACCACTTCTGCACATGACATTAAAACGTTTTTACTTTTTAATGGTTATAATAACCGTACAGGAATGGGAAAGAGACACTGAATCACACAAGGCATCCTTGTTGGCTTTTAAACTGCATTTTTTTTCCCCTTTTATTTTTCTTACATTAACACCTTCAGATTATTCTGCTTTTTTATGTCATATCAGGGAATTGTATAGTTAGTTTTTGTAAACTAATAGTACTATTTATTTCTGGACATAAATACTGTATATTGAAATCACTTAAATGAAGCACCCAGTTTTCCTGGTTTGAGTTAGAACAGAATTAATTCTGTTCAGTGATTTTACTTTTCAGCTTAGTGTCTTCTAACTAACTGCACTGTCTGAAGCTAACAGCAGATTTTCACAATGCCTGCTTCTAGCACTGATAACACTTGATGTTTCCAGTTTTCCACCAAGGATCAGTGTGCAGAAATGCTCTTGCCTGTATTTGCTCCTGTGCAGACCAAGGCCACTGCTAGATCTTGTGTGCCACATTGGGCTGCATCTATCACTCATCTAGTCGCCAGCCCATCCCTAAACCTTGACACTTGTCTAACTATTTATCATCTCTGTATTTTTAAATTATAATTCTTGTATAGTATGCCTATTTCTTGAACTGCTGTTATTCCTGATATATAGTGTTTCCTTAGCAAAATACCTAATAGTGTGAAAAATACTTAAAAGAGCCTTATGTCTCCTCTTTCAAAATAACAGACATTGTTCTTAAGTATATACAGCACTCTTTATATTAGATAATAGAGCATGGATGGCAGGGTCTTTTACAGAATGTGTCCTACTACATATCTCACTAGAGAGGGTGTAATGTAATATATATTTCTGATGCATTTTTCAATTAGAATAAACGATTTAAAGCTAAAAGTATGTTCAAAGCAAACAAGGTAGAAAGGTTGGCATTTTTTTTTATTAGTTCATAGATCTTTGGAAATTCTGTACATTCCATGCAGCTCATACTTAATTCAAATGCTGTGAAGATACGAGTTTCTTTATTCAAGACTGAAAAATGCATTTTCACACAATTTCATATAAATAATTCAAATATTGAAATAAAATAAGATTTCTGTAGCTTTTACTGTTGCATATGCCTATGCTGTACTGTTCTAGCAACAGTGCGGGGAGGAAAGGGCAATAAAGGAATGACAGGAATGGCAGGAAAACCAGAGTATCTGCAATGAATTTGTCTTTCTAATCAGCTCCTTATTCTGAGACAGTTTATTTTGGGACTATGGCTTGTTTGTTTCTTTGTGATGCAAGGTCTCAAAGAGCATTATATTGACTGTTCCTGATCATAGTCTTGTTTACCTATTATGAATACAGAAGGAACACTTAGATGCTACTCAGTTTTGATGTCACTAACTTTTTCCCAGGTAAGAAACTGTCATGAAAAAGCTGGGGAAGCACACAGCTGCTTTAATTCCAAAGGCAGTGACACATTCAGGTGCTGTACAACAGGTGCAGTTATGCTGTCCTTGCCATATTGAAATCTTGTATGTCATGGATGTCCTTTGGACTGGATCATTAATCTTGAGCTTTTGCTTTCAAAAGAAACGTGAGGTAGTTTTATACATGCTCCTTAGCAAGGATACAGACCCTCGGAGAAGGAGGAGTTGCCCTTTGTATCAGAGAGCAGCTGGAACAGATGGAGCTCTGCCTGAGGACAGATGATGATGGCTTCCACAGGAACATCAGCAGCAAAGGGAAAACTAGGGGATGCTAGGAATGCCCCAGTGCTGCGTGAGGCAGAAGCCCTGGTGATGACAGGCAAGGAAAACATTGAGGTACAGAATTTCTTGGGGGTTTTTATTTGTTTGTTTCTTTAAATGTCCTTAGGAATACCAGGACCATCAGACCCATGGAAAAGTCTGGAGAAACATGGACTTACCCTCAATAGAGCAGGATCACCTTAGGAAATATTTACACGAATTGGACGTGCACAAGTCCTGGCAGGATACACCCTTGAGTACTAAGGCAGTTCGCATCACAGGGTTATTCATAATTATCTTTGAAAGGTCATGGTGGTGTGGAAAGTTTCCTGAGCACTGAAAAAAAGCAAATGTCACTCTTGTCTTCAAGAAGGCCAAGAAGGAAGATCCAGAGAACAGACCAGTCAGCCTCACTGAATTCCTTTGCAAGGTGATAGATCAAATTCTCCTGGAAGCCATTTCCAACCACATTAAGCACAAGTCAGACACTGGGATTAGGCAACAAAGATTTATGAAGAAGAAATGCCTGACCAACCACCCTTCTATGATGAGTTGACTGTCTCGGTGGACAAGGGGAGAGCAGGGGATGTTGTTTATCTTGACTTTATCAAGACTTTTGACACATATCGCATGGCATCCTTAACAACTTTCTCGTTCTTCTCTAACATAATTTCTTCTTCCTCTCTTAAAGATATATATATTAATGTGCTGAGATTTTATCCACAAATTGTCAAAATTATTTCCTGTCAAAATAATTTGGTCTGTTTTGTTTATCTTACCCCTTGTCCTTAAAACCGATATTCATCGGAAATTGACAGACATGATAAGCTATGTATTTATTTTGTCCATAGCTTCAGTGTGGTTTTTAGCTTATATTTAGATTTGCTGCTAGCACATGGAACGCACATCAGAAGATCTAAGAATTAAGATGGCGTAATAAAGTTGACAACAGAAGGAAAATCAAGAGAACAGGTATTTTTCAATGGGCATTAGCATATTATAAGCTTGCCAATAAAATCCGAAGTCAGAGCAACACTGACATCATACAGAATTCCTAATAGGGAAACATCAATAAAGCAATGGCAACGTTTTAAGAAATAGCCCAGAATATTTTCTAAATAATATTTGTCTAATATGCTTTTATCTGTAAAAGCTGCATTATTTTTCATAATTAAGGGTGCTCTATGTTCAAAACACTACAATATTTTTTGGTTTGTACCATAAAGACTTGCTTGTCCTCTTTCACATCATCGATGTGTTCATATAATGATCCCACATGCCACATTATGCAGACAGCTTTGTTACACTTAACACACTGACTGAACCATGCACATCTCAGAAAACCTCAGAAGAAACACTTTTTTTTTTCACTTGGAAACTTCTGAAATTGGCACTATAATCAATGGAGTGAAAAATATGGATGAAGCATAGAAAATTGGAAAGTATTAACAGGTTGGTGCTTTTGAGATAGCAGAAAATAGTCTAGCTCTCCTGACCTTTATTTTAAAAGTTATAAGATCAGCAGTGTGGAAAAGCAGAAAGCACAACCAGAGATGAGTTTAGGTGACAGATGAGAGAAGCAATAATTGGAATCAGTAATGGACCTGGAAACAGAAAAAGGATTCTATACAATGGCACAATTTTTGATGCAAAACCACACCAGTATTTGTGTTTGGCTTTGCAAACAGCCGTCTAAGATACTTCCACTTGTTTCCTCAAGACTAGATCAGTCATCTGTAAAATGAAGTGTTAGTTTGGAGAGAGAAGATGTGCTACGCTGGAGGAAAGTCAGGAATCTTTATTCTAGCAAATACCAAATTTCAATTTAAAACTGAAACTGAAAATGGAAAGTAAATCTTTAAATATCAAATATAGAATTTCCTGGCTCTTAGAAAAGAGTGTAATATAGTGAAAGGAATATAGTGACATTCTAGCTTTCATGTCATTTTTCAGTAATGTATATAATTAATCTAAATTATCATCAATCATTTAGATACTCTATAATCCTGCTAAAAAGGAACACATTTTTACTTTGTTAACCATTACAAGCACACAGTCATCTGAAAGTCTATTTAAAGTTGTAGTCAACAACTACAGTTACATCTCTTCATAGACTAATGGTAGTTCAGGCTTTCTAAGGCTATTTAAATATAAGATCCCTTCTTTCAACATATGGCAGAGAAATCTGCAGATATAAGTAGCTAAAGTAAAAACTTCCATGGTCTTCACTGTGGACTGCAGGGGAATCTCTGTACTGGTGCCTAGAGCACCTCCTCCCCCTCCTTCTTCACTGACCTTGGTTTCTGCAGAGTCATTCCTCTCACATATTCTCACTCCTCTTTCTGGCTGCTGTTGCACGTTAGGGTTTTTTCCCCTCTTCTCAAATGTGTTATCACAGAGATGCTAACACCATTGCTGATGGGCTCAGCCTTGACCCGTAGGAGGTCCATCTTGGAGACAGCTGGCATTGACTCTGTCAGACATAGAGAAAGCTTCTAGTAGCTTGTCAACCCTTATCTCTGTGAATCAAGTATTTAAGAATTATCATTAAAATGCACATTCATCACACAATCTTCACGATATTCACAAACTTCACTTAAGTCAAGAAAATTCCTCACACCAAAAAAATCCTCACACCACTGACAAAAGTGGACACCCCTTATTCCTCCACCACAGTTAGAACAGCTGAAATTCCCCATGATCTTTCCACTCTTTGCTTTCTAGGTGTATTTAGTCCATGTTTTGTATGTTTCCTGTCCTAATTGCTATCCTTATCCCAACCCAGGAACCTTTTGTTATATGTTCTCTCCTCTGTCCTACTGAGAAGTGGAGTGACAGAGGAGCTTGGCTGGCACCTTGCATCCAGATGGGGTCAATTCACCACAATAACTGAGGCCTTTGGAATGTAACAGAATGGCAGCCATTTTAGAAACACTGCTTAATATGGTGTGTGGATGTATATGTAGTGTATTCATGGTATCATAGGATGTGGCCAATAGCTCCAGCCAGCCCTACGATCTGCATGCTTTTTTGTACACACATAACAAGATGGTAGGTTCCTAGTCATGCTGTCAAAAATTTAGCTGCCTAAACTACATATATGGCCAAGAAACTATACATCGGGTTACATCTAAAATAAAATAAGAACTTTAAGTTAAACTAAAGTTAAAAAACCTCAGAAGTTCAAGGTAAACAAAATGTGCACAGTTTCAAGCTTCAAAGCATTAAGATTTTTTTCTACAGATAATATACACAGCTGAAAGCATTTTATGAAATGCAGTTTAGCTACTTAATGCACAAAACTAAGGCTGATTTTTCTCTAGAAAACTAAAAAACCCCACATTCTTCATGCAAATCAACCCGATGCTCAGATGACATAGAGCTGAATATCTTAGGCCCGCCTGCAGTAGCTAAATTTTTAATCACTTTGGAAAATTAATCTGTTATGTATATTTTTATTAGCACATTATATTACAGCACATCTCAGAGAATGTAAAATGATAAATGCATTAAAACGAGTCAGGTTAGTCATAGTTTGAAGACCTTTAGACCATTCTGAAGACCAGCCTTCCTTACTTTGTAGAGACCAGTAGCCTGTACTCTATTCAGGTCAAAGCTCAGTTGGTAATAAAATAAGAATTTATTTAAATTATGCTTTTAATTTCAATCTGCTGTGACTTCTGCTGCAGGTTTCTTCTTTCATCACTGCAGCTGCTGATGTGCAAAAGCACAAAAGTACTGCTCTGTTTAGGCTGAAGTTGTGGTTTTCAATGGAAACCTGAACACCAAAGCAGACAAAACATTCTGCCCCAAATAGGGTACTAAACCCCACAGGTTTCTACATTCAAATGCCCTGAAAACGTACATTATCTCAAAAATAGAATACAAAATTGCTTTCTGATTTCTTCTGTATTATCATAGTCTATTTTTTATGCAGACAGTTCTATTTGGATTCATAAAGTGGGAAAGAAATGAGAAATTATAGCAAAAAGTTAAAGGTGTCAGATGAGAGTGGTAATGTTATAAGCCATTATGTCCATGACCCAGCAGGCCATCATTTTATTTAAGCACAAAAAATCCATTCATAGACATCTTATGAGTGATTGTTTTTAATCATTTAACTAGTTAACTTTCATTATAGCTCTTTTTGAAGCTGCTTTACTATTTTTGCAAATTCTTTTATCAGTATGGGTGCATCTGCTTTCGTAAGGGATCAAAAAGCAAGTAATCAACTTTAAAAGCAGATATGCACCTCATTTAAACTTTGCACTTACTCTGAAAGAACTATTTTAATGTGCAGAGTACATCAGTGAAGCAGATGTCATTTCTTTTCCAGTATTAGAGCTCTTAAGTCTGAGAAATCAAAAAAGCTAAAGTTTACACAACATTTATCTGAAGAATCAAGTACTCAAAACTTGGCATTGCCTCAGTTCTGTGGTACAGAATCCCACAAAGTAAGTGGAGTGTGGAAAATTTCCTGGGAGGTTTTCAAGATGCATCTGGCCAAAGCCATGGCTGATCTGACCTTGTTTTGGCAGTAGCCTTGCTGCAAGTCAGAATTTGGATGAGCCACTGCCAGTGGTCCCTTCCAACCGTACAACATCTGTGATTTAATGAAATATGCCTGAGCACTCTAAACTGCTGCTGACAGTCACACTATCCAGGAAAAGAAAAATGAGTAGCAGTAATGACTGGAAGGAGCCCAGGGGTGGGAAGGGGACATCCAATGCTTCAAATACCTCTCTCATTTTTTTCAGTTGTCTCACTATAGCTCAGACTTCCTGTCTTAATAAATCAGAGAGGAAAATGCCTGAAATTAGTGCTTAACCTGATTACTAAATCCAAGAGAAATAAAATACTTTTCACTTGAAGATCAGAGCCACATATAGCCCATTGTCCAGGAAAGAATGTGTTTTGGTGATTCTGCGAATAGCAAATTAGTCTTTAACTTCTTGTGTTCCAGCCCACAATTGCAGGATAAAAAACATGACAAATATCATTTGAACTATAACATACACACAATATCGATTGCATTGTCACTAGGGTCTTCTGAGCAAAACTTTGAGTTTTGTAACAGGTACGAATCAAATTCAGCCCAGCAGCAATACAAATTCCTTTTGGAAAACTTGAAAATACACAATATATACACCAGGGTGATTTTTATACAAATAAAGTGATGTTTAAAAATAATTCAATCCTTCTGTTCTGATGGAGACTAGTATTTATTTACCTACATTTACCTTAGTTGTTGTTGAAAAGCAGAGACTGCAGCCGTGCAGAAATGCTTAATACAACCAGAAAACCATAACTGCTGACAACATTGCCACTTTTAGAACAACCTTTATAAAAAAGCATGCCTGTTAGTACTTTCAGTATCTGATCTACCCAATGAAATGAAAACGTTCTGTTTTCTGGTCTCCTCTGACTGTTAGCCATGACCTTTAAAAGTGAAATTTAAATCAACAATATTTTTCAGTAAAATTATTAATATTATCTAACATTACCCTAAAAGATCAAGAGCTATTGCTTCTCCTAATGTATAGAAATGTACCTTGACACACAGAAACATTAGAAGAGCTGGCCGAGAAAAGAACAATGTTGAAAGTACAATCCAAAGCCTACTGAAGTAAACAGAAGTATCTGGAAATATTTTTACTTGTGTGCCTAATTTGCATAAAACTGATCTTTTATTTCTGGCAAATATGTAAAGGTACACCACACAATTTATCTGGTCATAGGTACAGTTACATATAGCCATTAGGTACTGGTGATATTTGCACTTACAAATAGTTCTATAGTGAATTTTCATAACCACTTACAAAAGGTAATCTATAAATGACAACAAAGGACAAACAGAAAAAAATTAAAGACCTGATCAGGTCTGGAGAGCTGAGCTTCTTTTCCCCTATTTTATCCACTGATGTCTCTGTCCAGTAAATTTGTCAAGGTGTGGGTACTAGAACCTCACTAGATAATCTCTGCAAACAGTTCTTCTTTCAATGCAACAGATTTCCTAATAATCCCTGTTTCTGTGTAAAGCCCATCCCATTTTCCTACACAGATCACAATCAGAAGAGTGTCCGTACTAAACCAGACTTTGTACATAATTTTACGATATCTTAGATCTGAAAGTGATGATATAAGAGCAAGTATAGCTCTGTATTTTCCACAGTTACAGTATTTTCTGCTTTAAATGATCATGTCTCAGACATTTCCTTGGCATTACTTCTGAATTCAATATATTGTTCTAAATAGCCTATCTTCTTATTTATTGTATTTTGCAAAATGTGAAGTATCTTTAATGGTAGAAGGGATATGATTACTGTCTATAAATACATCATCAGAAGCACAAACTCCATGAGGAAAAAAAAATACTTAAGAAAAAGGACATTTCTTGGCACAGGAACAAGTTGTTCTCTGTTAGTGAATAAATGTATGCTTGAATCTAGAGGTTTAATTCTACCTGAGGAGTGAGTTCTGGAAGAGCTTTTTAAGTGAAACAAGGGAGAAAATACATAACTGGTATTAAAAATAGAGCTTCTATCAGTGTATGAAAGAGATCAGGTAGTGTGGCTGTCTGCAACAGCAGGAAACTAATCTTAAGGAGACAAGTGGCTCCTTCTTACTTTCTACTCATTTTGACAATAAAATTAGGCAAGAAAAGTTTAGCCACTGAAGTAATAGCACAGCAAAACTTGGAAAGCTCTTCATAATGGGTGACATAAGAATTACTTTTTTACCCCAGTAAAAACTGTTTTATTACACAGAATTTAATCTCATAATAAAAGTATTTATTATTATCCCAACTGACATTAAAAGACCACCTGTAGAACCAAGCTAGGTATTATTTTTCCTTAGTGTAAACCTGTTTAGTTTAAATGTGTATTAAAAGCACACACATACACCACTGAAGACAAGCATTTGAGAGGAGGAAAAAGTATTCACCTGATTTAAACATTTTGTGCTAAACATCTTCCCTAAATGCAAAAAGAATTGTCTCAAGTTACCAGGTGGTAAACATGGTAAACCACCTGGGGAGCGACCTGGGAAGGAAATTCAAATGAAATTTGAATTTCTGAACTTTGTGTTTCTAAAGCATAGTAATTTCACTTGATTGATTTGACTAATTTAATTTTGCGTGAGCCATTCTCTCCAGTGAGAAACTGATACAATCTTTATTTTATCCAGGAATTTTAAGGGGAAAAATGCAGCTGATGCTCTGCATCTTACTCCACCTTTCAAATTACTACTACTATCTACTACTTCCTATTCAAGAATGCCCTTCCTGGGAGCTTGAAGAACACGGGACCTTTTCCTTTCAGTTATGTATATTGCCACTGGTTGCTTTAACTATTGAAGATTCGTTGGTTTGGTTTGGGTTTTTTTTATATATATTGTGCTATTTTATCTAAGAAACCATTTAAGATGCTTTACACAAAGTTTACTCATTGCTCACGTGGTCCAACTTTTTGGAAGCATGTCTTAAGAAAGGGAGGCTGCAATACGATTGAGATGGAAATGCCTATGCAATACTGGTTTTTAGAGCTGCAGTTTCCCCACACAGTATGTGGAAATTTTATAGTGCTGTGCTCACTACTAAATACTGTAATCTTGCAACTCATTCTGTTAATTCACTGCACCAGAGCTCCTGTTGAAACCTTTCTGTGCTAATAGACTTTGTACCATGGGGTGTAATAAACAAAGCAAAGAAAAGTTGTACATTTGATCTGTGAGGTATTTTAAGTCAATATAAACCTTCAAGCAGAGGAGTTAATTCAATGCTTGTAAACAGTCAATCAGACAGGACTTCATTAGCAGAGGTCAGGGTGAGAACCACTGCAAGATTTCTAGGATGCTTTTATTCTCTTTGCAGCAAACAGAATGCCACTGGTGGGAAGAAAAAATAAGTGACTACAAAAGAAGTTGAATATTCACTCAGAATGAGGAGTCTGAGAGGCTCTCAGACTGAGAACACTAGCAGTTACTGGAAATTGTTGACTTGATTGTCCAATATTTCCTATCTTAAAACTAAGATATCTTTTGCTCATGGACTTTGCAACTGATTCATTCTTAATATATTGCCTTTGTCTATTATGCTAAAGAACACAATGGGTTTATTTAAATCTGTGATTGCTTCCACCTATTATCCTCCACTGGAGCAATTAATTAGATGCTTCATTTGCAAAGGCTTACAGTTGGTTCAAACTGCAGCTAAGTAAGCAATATTTTGTAGTCAGGAATTTGATGTCACTAGAGACTCTACTTATTTAATCTTTATTTGCTTTTCAACTAAATTATCTGCAAGTTGGTTGGCATATTCACATGTAAAGACTCAAAAGTGTCCTGAGACACTTTCCTGTGTGAGCTGCTAGCAGCTGTACCTTTGCTAATTTTACAAGAGGTAGAGTTTAATATCAAACTTAATATCTCTATGTCATTAATCTGATGGGGAAAGCATATATTTCTTGATCATTTGAGGATATTGGAGAAGTAGCCTTTTATTGGTATGCAGCACTTCTGAAAGAGCATAAAGAGGTTGAGATAAGGAGATTTTAATACAATGTTGCAACAGGAGACGTAACAACAATAGTAATAGTAATGAAACAACACACAAAACTTATCTCAACCTAACATAACACACTGACCATTTTGATATCCAGCTTCATGGTATCTGAATAAATAGGGCCTAAATTCTGGATTTCAGTTCATGAGGAAATATGGCCACTGTTATTCCAGATGGATTATAGAATTGATGTCTTTACTCAGAGTTACTCTGGATTGTGTTTCTTCTGCAGGGTCACAAGTGTTTTATTTCTTCAGACTGCTATGCAGAAGGCTCTGTGGTGCCCACTGGAGCCACAGTTCCTGGAAGCAGCGGTGCCTGGAAGACAGATGTTTCCAGACCAGTGAGACAACAGAGGAGACAGAGTAGGAAAGACCTAGCCATCTGGGAACCTTCTAAAGAACCAAGGGCCTCCAGGCTGTGGAGAGGAGGAGAGCACAAACATCACACCAGTGGGGCAGAAGGGAGGTGAGGTGGGGATTTGCACTGTCCAGTAGAGTGTCTGAATTGGCCTGAGAAAAAGCCTGACAGGAAAAAAATCCGTTTTCATTTAAAGGTGCTTTCAGAGCTTTTCACTTTAGGGAAAAGGACAGTTTGGGCAGCCCAGCCCATGTATTCAACATGACCTAAGGTCTCACCACAGTGCCTGTGAAGAAATACAACCTGCACGACTGTAGCCTTCTCAGCACCATAAAACCGTGTTCATGTGATAAGCTTCCCGGCTTCGGCTAGTATAGGGTTAATTTTCACCAGCGGTTGGGAGCTTGTCCTGTTATACGGGTGCGAGTGAGATGTTTGCCTGCCAAACACAGCCAGGCACCCACCGAGCTAGTCAGTGCTCTCCTGACGTCACGCCCGCTAGATAGGGGCGGGGAGCGGGCCGGGCAAAGAGCGGACGCCGGGCTGGGCGTTCGGGCTGGCTGGGCCAGCGCTGCTGCTGCTCGGTTCCACCCTGGGCTTGTGTGTTGTTTCGGTACTATTACTGCTGTCGTTGCTGTTACTTCTCCCGTTGCGTCGTTGTATTAAAATCTCCTTATCTAAACGTGTGGGGCCTGTAGTATTTTCCCTCTTTTCCTTCGCGGGCGGGGGGCGGGGGGGGACCGACGGACACGAGAGCACTGCATGGGCCTGGCTTGTTTAAACCACAACATAAAGCCTACAAGCAGGTTACCAGAAATGTTGCTGCTTACATCTTCACCCTTCTTTCCTATTCAAAGCACTCGAACAACCTTCCCTAATGCATCTGAGAGTTCTGCTCTGTGCAGGCGAGAATCACTAGCACCCATGGCTTCCTTGTTCAGTGTATCTGGCATGTGTATTTTCAAAGTAAATAAATGCAGTTTCAAGTCAATGACCATTTCTACACCAGCACGGAGTTAATTAAACTAGAGAAGCAAAACATCAGCCACACAGGCTTTGAAGCAATAGCACAGCAGGCAACTCGCATGCTTGGCTAAATTGTGTTGTCTAGGTGCAAGGAAAGTGCCATTTCTGTCTGCTGCAGATGCACGGTTCAGCCATCGTTTCACTCACTGTGGTTAATTTACTGAGAAAAAAAATGTGTTATTTGATTTTTCTGTCAAAACTAGCCCTTGTTATTTTTTTGAGTGCTCACGCACCAGGACTGTTTCCCTGATGACCAAGTAGAGTTACGGTGTATCACCAAATGGCACTGGCTTTGCATCTTTCCCCTGCTCTGAAATCCCTACCCTTTTAGCTATCAAAAAGATGGAAAGGTCTAAGAGGAAAAGGAAAAATCTACTCAAACTTTGATTAATGGTATTTAGATTTGCCTCACACATGGCCAAGAACCAGATGCACAGAGAGCACATTTAATGTCTGGCTGAGAAAGTGTTCATTTACATTTACTCCATTTAGGTCATCCTTCATACCAGCAATGCCCCTCTCTTGTGATTGAAATGCCAGGTTTTAATATAGCAGTATTAACATGCTGGGTGTGGGGAAGGGAAGAATAGGGTGCTTTGTCATATGGTCTCATTTATATTTGTTTATGATTTCAATATTCATGATGGGCTGACTAGTTTATGAGTTCAATTCTGGGGATGAAAAATATAAAAGGGTTTGTGGGAACATAGATCCTGAAAAGATACTACTATCAAATTTTGCAGACACAACTTATATTCATCAACACCCCCATATAAGTGATCAACCTTTAAAGCCCACAGGAATGGTTTCAAGCTTCACTCTATTCTACCAACATGTCAGCCAGAGAGTCATTAGTGAGCAGATAAAAGAGATGCAGTTAGTTAGATTTGAAGATCTCAAGACTGAAAGGTATGAAATAAAAAATGTAAATGTTTCAGCTGGATTTATCAAGACTATACTTTGCCAGCATTCAGAAGTACAAGGTGAAGATAGAGATGATGATAACGTGATAAATGGAACTGATCATATTTGTGACAGTCTTTTGATCTTCAAAACCCTAGAGGGCTTGAATTTTGCTGATAAAGCTTGCTATAATTACTTCATGTCATTCAAATTCTATGTGGCACAAGACTGGAGAAGGCTGCAGGTGATATTGTTATGGAAAACTGGGGCTTGTGAGCCTTCTGATCACCTCTGAATCCAAGATGACAGGTAAAAACAAGCTGCAACTGATGGGATTTGCACTGACAAGTAGTTTTTTACTGTTTCTCATGATCGGAGGATTTCTTCGGCTTTCAAGCAGATTTTGGAAATAAAGCTCATGTATCTTTTAAACACACCACCTTTCAGAGAGATTGAGCTTCTCCAGTTCAGTGAGGAAAATACTAATTCTTCAGTATTAAGTAAATTCTAGTGCAAGTTTTTAAGGCCTGTGTTGATTCGCTACAGTGATTTGAGCTGTATCTTCTAATCTTCATTTGTTGAAGTATTACTTTAAGTCAGTGGCTAGAGTAAGCAGGAGCACATGAAAATAGTTCCTTCTCCACAAAAAGCTAAAGCAAGGATTTCTTTATAGGACAACTGTGATCACTAGGCATGCTCAGCAGCCCCCTAAATCTCTGCTGCTTCACAGCCAGTTAGTACAGGGCAGTAAAATGCTGTTGGCCACAGAGGGAAGTGAGTGAAGATGTCCTGACGTGAGTAACCTAAGAGGGGCTGCAGATAGCAGCTTATGCAACATCACCTGGATGCTCTGAGGACCAAGAAAGGGCTGTCCGAAACGGGATCAAACAGAGTGACACTGGGGGTTTTCCATCTCTTGGGCAAAAGGCGTTGTGCTGGGAGTTTTGCACTTTCCCAAGGGTTGCCTCCTGACAGAGAGGAAGAAGCATGCTGCAAGTACAAAACTCTCACCAAAAATGAGACAGGGGGATTTGTAACCACACCCCATAGTGTTAGGAGGAACCTGAGGTAACTAAAAATACAATATAGTATATACAACTGATACTATATATATAATATTTCTATAATTTCAAGGGTAGACTAAACTAGCTTTCTAGCTTAAGATGGGGAGTCCAAGTCAGCATGGGTGAATACATGTGACTACCGTATGTTGGCAGCAAAGATTAAGTTTCAAGGCACTCTGAATTCTAGCAGAAGGTAAGAAAAAAGGATTTTAAAAAAAATCTGTATCTAAATTGCATTCTGCATTTTCCTGATCCATTTATTTCTATTGGGAATTATGGGAGAGAAATTTTCAAAATGCAGAGCTTCTGTGAGTTAGAAACCTACCAGAAGTACCATCCTGAAGAGATTTATCATCACTTTACAGCACAGAAAAATGAACTTACACTCTTACAGTAAATGTTAACGTATCTTTTCTGTGACTAATACAGAGAGGGAGGAAATAGCAAACACAGCAGCACTGCTATTGTTTATTCCCAGCAGCAGCAGTAGTCAGTTCTTTTGGATGCAAACAAGAACAGTGATCCTTAAAGAGCTGATTAAACGAACACTTACTATCTAGGGATCCTCTGGAAAATGCAGATTCTGGAAATAGCAATTCATGTATTAAAAAAAAAAAAGAAAGAAAGAAAAGAAAAGAAAAGAAAAGAAAAGAAAAGAAAAGAAAAGAAAAGAAAAGAAAAGAAAAGAAAA
>JAAGNO010020589.1:0-26225 GCA_033439905.1 Ceryle rudis | reverse complement strand
AAAAAGATAAAAAAAAAAAAAAAAAAAAAGAAAAGAAAAGAAAAAAAAAGAAAAGAAAAGAAAAAAAAAAAAAAGAAAAGAAAAGAAAAGAAAAGAAAAAGAAAAAGGAAAAAGAAAAAAAGATAAAAAGAAAAAAAGAAAGAATATTTATTCATGTGTTCATCAGACTGTAATAAGTTTTGACAGACTCTTCTGTCATGGTGGTCACTTCTTCCATAGGTGTAACAGTTACGGCAGAAAAAATGGTGTGTGGAATAACTGTCTGCACCTATTAAAGGAATCTGTTCTTCTAACTAATTAGAATTCCCTAATGTAACAAACAGCATACATGCAGAATTTATCCATGTACACTCATTAATCATAAGAGAAGACAGCAGAGGAGAAGATGCACAGTAGTTCAAGGCCAGACAGATTTGTGATAACAGGAAGTCCATTCGTGACAGCCATCATAGCACTTGGCCTACAAGGAATCTGTGAAATTATACATGTGTGTCTCAGTGCGTATCATATGCCAAACAAGTGTCATTTCCTTCTGAAAATACCACAGTCTTTACAAGGATGGTGACTAAAGGAGATTTTGTCTCAAAGAGAAAGGTAAACTCATGTTGGAAGATTACTGGAAGAAGTTATGTTCAGAGTAGAGTAAGCGTGAAAAATTAAAAAAGAGGTTTTCTCCAAATAATATTTTTTCCACGGTAAAATAAATTTCAAATTACATTTGGCATATTACTAACTCAAAATAAAACTGCGAAAGCCATTATGACGATTTATCCCTGAACTAGAGCACCAAAAAGAAAGGGAAAACAATTTGTTGGGTTTAGTCAACCTGAAATATGAAGGCACACCATATTTATTGTTCCAGATACTGTTACAATGTGTTGCAACAATGGTCACTGGTGTAAGAAAGAGTCATGATCGCTGAATTCCTAAGGTGGATGCAGTGACACGAGCCCTTCTACCAACACCAAGATTAGAACTGGAATGAGCCCTCAATTACTTCCTCAAAAGTAGCTAAGCAAAAAACTACACCAGATACTGTTCAAAATTGTTTTAAAATAGTTCAGAACTAAAATAGAGTACAAAGGTTCTTGGTATAATCTAAAATTAAATTATTAACTCCTTATTTTCAGACCTTGCAATATCCCCTGTAATGTTAACTAGCACTACGATACTTTGTAACATTGTGCTCCAGAACTTGTAAAATCACCAGGAGCCACCAGAGGACACTGATACAGAAAATGACCAGGAAAAAAAATATTTTTAGCAATAGTTCCTTTTAATAGTTTCATACATAAATAGAAAAGTCTGTTTCTGTCTGACTGTCTTACTGGAAATTATTTTCTAAGATGTTGCCTAATAATTATCTATCCATAAACAAATGCTTTAAAACATCAAACTTCATAAGAAAAAGAATAAAAATCGTCACTTCATTTTTCTGTTCCTCCTGCCTTGGGATAGTCCAGTGAAAGGGTTTTCAAAGGTTCAACAAGTTGCACTAAGCTATGGCAGCTGTTTCACAGATTTTTCACTCAACTTCTAGGTCAGCACAAGTCCATTCAAGCATAAAAACGAAGATATAATAGTTCTCCTTTCACTAAGAAAAACCAAGCAGCTCTTGAGACAACAGTGAGAGAGAACAAGCTAAGGCAAAGCAGTAGGACCCCTTAGGAAGAAAGAACTGTGGGATAAAGCATAGATGAGTGAATTAATCATGCACAAGAGGACAGAAAGCTGGAATAACAACCTCAACTGTTGGCTGAAAGCCCCAAGTTTCTGCCTGATGACAAATGACTGAATCTTCTGAGAAACCTGATACAGAATCCCAGCCTGTTTTGACTTGACTGCATATTCCCATCTACTTTATTAAGCTGCTCTCATTTGATCTTTAGCCACGTGCAGTGTACTACAAATGGAACACTTTCCATCTTGCCATTTTCAATGGACATCTCCTGCCAGGGCTGACAACTGGGAAATGTATGGACGTGAATGCATTCAGAAACTCAGCACATCAGGCAAAATGGTTTGCGGTTTGACATTAATCCCAACAATACCCAAGTAAGAACACAATGCTTACAGTAACAGTATGTTAGCATATCAGTGATTGGATAGTGTAACAGGGTGAGTTAAAGTACCAGAGATCTATAATGTGTCTGAGAGACTGCAGAATTGGAAAATTAGAATGTGCCTTGTAATAACTCAGTCAACTGAAATGCACAAAATCTAAATTCTTAATGGTTTGATTTTTTACTTTATTAGTCTTTTATATATATGTCCTATTATTTATTATGTGAATACAGTCTATTTATACTTGGGTTATTTGAAGAATAGATAAGTGAAATAGTTGTATGCTAATGCCCTGGCCATCTATAAAAATACTCCAAATCAATACAGTTCTGAGGTGATCTCAGTGATGAGAACGGTATGTTTTTCAAAGAGACAAAAAATAATAAACAAATAAATAAATAAATGGGGAAAAAAAAAAAGGAAAGCAGGTTTTATCCTGTAGATAAGTAAGTAGAAAACTTAGCTTTTAAACTTTCTTTAAACAATAAAAATGGGCAAACTAGAAATTTTAAAGCTTATAAACCAGGTTTTCTCCATTTATTGTAGTTATGCTTTCAGTGTAATCAAGAACTTTCTGGACTGCATGAAACTGCACAATTCTCTTTAGCCTTTGGTTTTTCACTGTCACGTCTCTCACATGGGTTTTGACTGTTCCCTGTGCCTCCCAGTAGCATCTCCCTGTGAACTGCAGGCTCCAGTTCTTTGCCTCTGCCCTCTGGTCTGTGGGCTCCAAGACCCCTCCAGGAACAATCTCAGCTACTCCCAAGAGAAAGGACAATCTGTTCAGGAGGATCTAATCCACTTATTTGCTTTTTGAAGGAACATAGCACACAGAGTGAAAGCAAACCAAATGAATGGATGCTCTCCATTGCACCCTGCAATCCCATGGATACAATTTGCATTGTGGGCCAATATAAAGAATCCCTGTAGTTCCCTATTCTTCATATACACAAAGAGCTCTTTAAAAAATAAATTACTGTCTTCTGCCTTATAGTAAAACCATATAGGAAAAAAATTCTTAGAGCTTAGAATGTAGTAACTATTTATTGAGATGAATGATTTATCTGAAATGAATCTTTTTCCCCTACTTTCTGCTGTCGATAACCTATAAACTGGCTGGGTTGTATTGCCTTGTTTTTATCATATGCATTTGATTTTTTAAAATATTTTTAATTCTGGCTTGGAATATTATCTTTTGAAAAAAACAGCACACCCCTGAAAGCAAAGAGAGCATATGTAGAAAAGTTTAAAGCAAAAATCAAATCAATTTTTGTATATTTAAGTAATCCATTCTTGAAACAACTATGTTGTAAAAAGACTGCTGGTCCTTTCTGGACAGTATTGCAATACGTGGTCTTTGAGAGACCTGAAAGAAAGAACATTTAGTAGGACTTAGAGATAGAGCAGCCTGAAGGGAATCAGTCATTTTGCCAGCAGCATGTTACTGCCTTGAAATTTGTTTTTATTAAACATTAGAACAACTGCAGAAACATTGCACAGTATAATGTAATACCTGGAGATGAAGTTGGCCAGAGAGAGAGAAGGAAGAGTCCACTCAAGCAGCTGTCAAAATATCTCTGATGACTTTCCCCTCCCCAGAACTTTTATTAAAGTAATTTCAATTTTAAGAAGGGTTCAGTTCATTAAAATTAGTTTTGACAGGCTCTTAGACGCTGAAGTCCATCAATACCAATGAGAGCCACTCCAATTCCAGCACATTCAAGTTATTTGAAGGAATTCTGAGTGAATGCTCAGTCTCATTGGCACAGCACACAGCATCTCCCAGCAGAGCCATCACCCTCCGTCTGGCCTGATAGCAACCATCCTAGGATTGAGAAAGATTCACTGCGTGCTGCACCTTGAATGGAATTTCTGTTCCCCAAGCTGACTTGGTTTTCACTGCTGCCTATAACCTCTCCCATTGCAGACTTCAGTCAAGCATCATGTACAGCTGGATACATGAGTGATGGGAAGACATGAAGGATGTCTTGAGGGGTAGTGGAAGAGATTGGGAAGGGAGGCTGTTCTGAGTACAGGATCCATCACAGACAGTTATCTGGAGGGATCTGGAACAGCAGACAGGGTTGCCGGAGCTCAAGGCAGACAAGAAAGATGGATATGCTTGGAAAGAGAGGACTCTTGTGAAAGCAGCTTATCAGGGAGAAGCAGGAGGACTGTAACAACACAGGAAAACATAAAAAATAAATCAAAAAAAAGCCAAAAAAAAAAAAAAAACAAAAAAAAAACCCATGGAGATAAATACAGAATAAAGATAGAATGAACTATTCTGAGAGTGCAAAACAGTGAAAGATAGGAAAATGGACATTTCAGATAGGCATAGAAAGTTCATGTCAAGGCATAAAACCTAGTAACAATTATTTTGGTTTAAACTACTTCTGCAGCTTCCTTGCAAACTTATCTCTTGGTCTCAAAGACCACATGGCTGGTGAAAGGAGAGACTGTGCAACATTATTCCTTATGTTGGTTCAGTAGGTGCTCTTTTTGATGCTGGGGCTGTTTCAACTCCTGTCAATGCAAGCATCTGCTTCCAAAGTTCAGGCTGACACCTTAAATCCTTGTGTATTATTGTTCCTTGCTCAGTCTCTTGACTGTCTCCTGCTGCAGATGCCATAAACTCAGTCAAGATTGCTCCTCTGGAGGTCCTCAGTTACACAGAATTGGAGCAACTCCAGTGCTATCCATGCATGATTTAACAAGGTGCTACACACCATATCCATCAACATTTTTTTTTTTGCTTTTCTTCTACCATCTCATTCAGTGGGAAAAAAAAAAAGCTATCAAAAATGAAAAAAAATTTGAAAAGTTGAATCTCGAGTCAAATGTTTTTTTCTGGACCTACTCATCTAGAACTACAACAGCCTGAAGTCTTGGATATTACACCAATAAGAGTTACAAATTTTAAATCAGACTTATAAGTGCTTCAGTCTTCACTCAGCCATGACTTTGTGTGCAGAACCTCCTTCAGGAACCACCAGGGATCAAGTTCTGTCTTGTCAACTATTGCAGTTGACCTAAGTGCTGCCAAGTTTTGAAAATGCTTTAACACTTTCCAATAGTCAGAGCCAGGCAAGTGGTTGTCAGCTTTCCACATGGACTGCCAGGGTGGAATGTTAAACTAACCTGAGCATTTGTTTCTGGTCCACTCTTGTCAGAATTTATTTATGTGTGAAACGTCTCAGTTCTCAGTCTGTATATTTAATATTTTTCTCCCACAAAGTGCTTTAAAAGATCTTCTAAACAAACAGCAATAGGGATTTCTTTAGATTCGTGGAGAAACAGCACGAATTATCACTTTCTGGAGAAAGTCAGCTAGGCCCACTGATCATTGCAGGTATTTGTGAATATGCAAACAAAGGACAAGAGGATCTTACTTCAAGTCTGATGCTGATTGTTCAGGGGTCATGAAAGGATATTCTTCCCAAGTGTGGGATAGTATAATTGTCCAGCCTTTTTATTAGTTTTCTGTAAGTTAGCTCTTGACAGCTTCTGGATATGGAGAATGTGATCAGCCAAATGAACTATTCCAAAGGATCCTGAAGGTGAAATAGTTTGGGGTTTTATTTCATGTTTGAATTTTGAAAGCTTTCCCTGGGAAGCCAGCAATTATTTTTTGGGTGTACCACCACGAATTTCTAGTGATGCAAATACAGCTTTATTCTTGTTCACTAAGGAAAAGATATGTGGAATGTGATTTAGTTTCATTATGAAGCTTCAGATGAAATTAGTGTAAGTAGATATTAGATCCCTTCCTTTTTGAAGGGATTCTGTATAATTCTTAATAATCTTGATAACTTTTGCAGCGTGGATTTCTGACATTGCACATCATTTTAGGAAATGCATGTAAACCTTGTAGGCACCTTCTCCAAACTGGTGCACCAACCTTCCACTCACTCCACACAGTTACAGAGTTGTCCTGGTCCAGGGGACAGCACGTTGTCATTGACAAAAGGTTAAGAAAGGGTTGCTGGTTCAGACACAAATCTATTTCACCAATATTTATGGATGATTGAGTCTGATGAACAAATATTTTCTTCACTGTCTTTCTCTGATTCTTGGAGTCATTCTCTGGATAAACAACAGGAAATTAGAAATGTCTGGTGTGTATGACTACAATACATTAATGCTGTGCTGCCAGGATAAGTCACAGCAGGCCCATCTATTATTTTCCATTGAATATATGCAAAAAAAAGGGGATAATTTGCTGCTTTTAACACTATTCTTTGTGTTACTGAGGACACAAAGTAGCACACAGACCACTGTTCCAGTCATTGTGTAAATTTAGCTTTTAGCAAAGTTATAGCACTTTCTGAAAAGGTTGCAATGCAATAGCAAGGTAAATACAAAGTGGAGGAATTATCATTATCATATTTATACAGATTGGATTCTGAACACACACAGTTCTCCAGAGACCACAGAAGATGTGAGTGGCAGAACCATAAATTAAAATAGTTTTTCTGAGTCCTGTAGAAAAGCCTTACTCACAAGGCCATTCTTTTATGTTCTCTCTGTAATCATCAACAGTTGATGACTTGTAATTGCTGAAGGAGCATGCAATTTGCAAGTCATGATTTTCCTGACTGACGCTTATTAATGAAAGAGAATGCCTACACAAGGTCAGCCAAAAGATACAGAAGCATGTGATGACAGAAATAATCACTGGAGATAGAGAACTATGTCACTGGACAGAAAATCCTACCCGTAAATCATCTCATTAATACAAATACACAAGCTGTGCTTTGATAAAGTGTCTGTGTGTAGAGATAAGCTTATTCCAATAAATAAATAATTCAAATAAATTATTAATTTAGATAAAAAGAGGAAGACAACTGGATGTAAAACTAAATGTGAGGGGGTTTGTGGTTTTAAATAGTAAATTCTCAGTCTGCAAATATCTCTTATGAAAGCACCAGGTAAACTAGACTGTCTCCAACAACCAACATATCAAGTTCTATAAATACAGGGGCATATGGGTGAAGCTATCTTTACAGATTTCATTTAACATTAAATAAACAATACTTCAGCCTGTTCTACAACAGCTTCTACTTTTTACTGATATCTCCATCTCCCTATCTTTTTTGGGCTTCCTTTACTTCATCACCTGTGGGTTAGATGTGAAAAAGTAGCACAGAAGAGCCAGTGCCCATGAAGTGAAGCATAACCAGCTTTAAGCATAAGTTTCTCCATGAAAATGAGAGAGAGCAGGCTAAGACAAACTTGAAAAAATATTGTATAAGAGGGTGTATAAAAAAGTAAAACTGAGAGCAGTTGAATACAGGTACCATTATGCAGTGATTTTATCCATCAGACTGTAACTGAGGAGAGGAAGTACCAGTATCCAATGCTGGTAACCTCACCTCTGGAGTGTTCTGTCAGAAGGACCATCTAATACCATAGCGACCACATGCCCCATGGGAGCTCTTGCAGATGAGGTAGTAAAAGCAGTGGCAATGGGAATTAGGAAAAAAAAAAACAGCAAAATGCGTTATTTCCCCCCAGGTAGGTCCAACAAGGGGTTTGAGCTTCTGTAAAAACAATTATTGGAGTTCTCATTTTTAGTGATACCTGAGGGCAAGAGGACATGTCAAGCTCTTCTGCTTTCACAACTCTAGCTTCCTAGATTTCAGACATGCCAGATTTCAAATGGTTCAGATCTAAGTTTCTCCTTTTACCATTTCATAAAAGATCAAGAGATGCTAAAACAAGTACTGCATTGAATCTGCTCAAGATTTTTATTTAGTCTTATCTTTGGCCAAATACAACTAAAGAGAGGCTAAAATGAAGAAGAAAATATACAGGAATGAAAAGTCTCTGATGTTTTCTGCACCAGGACACTCAATCTCATAAATATCCACAAGATAGCAAGAGGCATTTACAGCTTTATAGAACGCTGGGTAACTAATGAGAGGTTACTCTGGGGACACAGAATTGATGACCTCCTCTTTGTAATCTGTTTGGCTAAGACCGGCTGCCACCTCTGAAAGAACTCAGTGTGGTGGGATTTTAACACATGTTATCTCTTAACTGTCAGAGACAGGCTCGACAGTAACCATAGACTACTTCTGATCAGCTATGGGACATACTAGCAAGATAAATAGCATCTTTCCAGGAAATTAAGAACATATAAGGCATAGTTCTGCACAAATAAGTCAGTTACAGCCTGAGACAGAGTTCTGCTGTCGCTTTTCCATACACTCCTCTCTTGTGGTGTTTGACACTTTTACTGTCTGTCATCTGTAGTCTTGCTTCTTCATACATTTTTCTCCTTGTGCTTCCTTGTGCCCTTCTAACACTTCTGAAGCAATTTAGCTAACATTTTAGCACTTTTGATGCATAATCAAATGCAGACCTATGTGGTCTTTCTTGCTGTCCTGAGGCCTGACCATGATGAATTCACTCAGAAAGAAATTTATAATAATGTGGGTGAAAGCTAGAAAGATGAACAGGCTCAAATAGAGTACTGGAAGGGAAACTGAGCCCACTATGCTGGCATTTCACATGTCAGCTGCAGTTGCTAAATACTGATACTGTGGGGGCTAGCTAGGGACCCCAGAGGAGATCCCTTCTTTCCCTCTGGCTCCTTTGGTACCCTGTATCCAGGAGCGGTGCTTGCACAAATGAAGGTACAAGCACAATTGCATCCATCAGTTGGTACCCACTGTCACCATAACAACGGCAATTTTTCCACAGACTTAATAGTGAGTAGTCAGCCAAGTCCACAGGCACCCAGAGAGGGAGAGAAAACAGGCCTCAGAGATCATGAGCCTTTATGTCTCCAGAAAAGCAATGGTTTCATCTAGTTTTTGCATGCTTATCATGCAGAGGAGACAGACTACAAACTTCGTACCACCAGAAGATACCAAGTCAGATTTTTCTAGCCCATAATGAAGAGATCTTTGATGGCACGTCAATTTTGCTTCATTCTTTATGTAAACATACAATCGTAAAGAGGCAAATCTGCAGCAATCCAACACAAGTGGACAAAATAGGTTGCTTCTTCAGGACAAGGTTGTTCATAGAATTTATAAATAATTTATGTTAGGACCTTTTAATGCAAACATTGGCAGTAGAGCATGTCCCTAAGACAGAGTGTATTACCAGAAGCAGGTCACTTAGGTTAGGATTCACTTTATTTGTTTACCTGTGGTGGCACAGGGGAGGCCAAGGAGTTACTTTTGATAAGGCTAAGCTGTGCCTGTAGGATCCTGTGTCTTAAAACTGTGCTGCTTCTTTTTAGCTGCCATCTGGGGGCAAAGTTAAAGCTTAACATTTAGCTTTAGGTCTTTTGGAGGTCTGTTACACCTTTCATTTTCTTGCTTCCTCTCCATCTTTCCCTGACATGCCTTTCCGACACAGATATCCAAAGAGTAACAAGATATTTCTTAATAAGAAAGAAAAGCAAATTTTTTCTTAAACTATATATCACAAAAAAAAAAAAAAAATTCACTTTCATAATTATTATATTATGTGCTCAATCTTGTTGTAATGGCAGCTCATTCTAAAACCAAACTCAATGTCATACAGCTTCTGTATGATGGTAGTACTTAAGGCATGCCCTCCTCCTTCACTTTTCAAAACATTGAAATCTTTCACCATTAATTAAAAAAGAGGTACTATCACACTTCACAGCCAAAACAGTTCTCAAAAGAACACAAGTTAAAAAAAAATAATCACTGTTTCTACTCTCTTGCTTTGGCTTGATATGCTATTCCTTTACATAATAACATTTATCTTGCAAGTGAAATTAGAAAGTAAATAAATCAAAGTAAATAATAAACAAAACCAAATAGTAACTAAAAGCAAATAAACCAAACAAAAAACATGATGTAAACAAGATATAATTTTGCTGTTATGACACGTGCTCCAGTTCCTTAGTCATCGCTGAGGCTGTTTGCTGGACATGCTGCAGTATGTCCATGCCCTTCTTGCACTGGGGAGCCCAAAACCAGGCCTAGCAGACCAGATTGTGTCTCACCAGTACTGAGCAGAGGGGAAGGATCACCACCCTTGACCTGCTGGAAGCACCTTTGCTAATGCAGCCTAGGATGCTGTTTGCCCTCTTTGTGGCAAGGACACACTGTTGGCTTATGATCAGCTTGTCTATCAGGACCTCCAGGTCCTTTTCTGCAGAGTTGCTTGCCAGCCTCTCAGCCCTCAGCACATGGTGATGCATGAGGTTGTTCCTCCTAGTATCCAGGGCTTTGTATTTCCTGTTGTTAAACTTCATGAGGTTATTCCTCCCATGTGCAGGACTTGGCATTCCCTTTGCTAAACTGCATGAGATTCTTGCTCACTCCATACTCCAGCCTGTCAGGGGGCTCTGAAAGGTAGTGCATTCATCTTGTTAATTATCATCACCAACCTCCTTGTCCTGGTTCTGCATTATCTGCCAACTTGCTGAGAGTGCACCACCCCATTGTCCAGGCCATTAATGATGTTAAGCAGGATTGGACCCAGTATTGGCCCCTGGGGCACACCACTAGTGATTGGTCTCTAGAAGGGCTGACAATTATCTGAACCCAGCACTTCAGCTAGTTTTCAATCACTGTCTAGTCATCTACCCTGTACTTCATCAGCTTGTCTAAGAGGAATGTTATAGGAGGCAATGTTGGAAGCCTTTACAAACTCAAGATAAACAACATCCACTGCTTTCCCCTCATCTGCCAAGGCAGTCATCTCATTGTGGAAGGCTGTCAGGTTGTTCAGACGTGTTCATAAATTTATGTTGACTATTCACAAACACCTTCAGAATGTTGTTATAGTCCTTTTGATGTAAGAAACCATATCTCTGCCTGTAACTGCTGCCACAGATTCTCTGCTTCTATCTGGTATAATGTTTCCCTGTAACTTTTTCAGATAATCTGATCTGAAATGAACAATCTACAAAGAAATCTGTTGTGAAAGAGAGATCTAGGGATAAATTGGAAATTTACAAGAAAGTGTGAAATGACTTAAAACCAACTTGCTTTTGGTTAACCCAGAAAATTTACACTACCTAAGAGTGAGCTCATCCAAGAAAATCACATTGTCCTGATACCAGAAACAAATTTGCAAGTGCTGACGTGCTGATAACAGGCTGTCACACAATTCATTGCCATGCTTCTTTCTAGTGTTACTACAAAAATTTCATCCCTTCCATTGCAAAAACTTCACTTGTGTCAATTTAATGTACTTACTATTTCTCCCTTTGCAGTGGAGTAAAAGGGGCAGTTTCTGACACACCACCCATATTCTCTGTATAAGAGTTTCTGGATTAGTAAGAAATGAAAACAGTTGATTATTCTTCTACAATTACTATTCATTCAATGGCTTTTAATTCAAGTAGACAAAATAATTTATTATGAAGTAAAAACACCAGCACATACTAAGAACAGGATGCTAGAAGATGTTAAGTTTTGCAGGAAAGAGATGGAATGGAGATACAATAGACATGAAGAAGAGATTGTTTCCTAAGAATAAGGAATCCTTTTAAGAGCAGCTCTTTACATGTCACTGTGTAAATGTCCAATTATTAAAACTATAAAAGTTAAATAATATATAATGAGATCTTCAGTCATGAGCCTCTCTTCTGATTAGACAGGCAAGAAATTATGTATAGTAGGTAGTATAGATACATTCAAATTTTACAGACTTTTATAAATGAATTTACCTCACCATTTTTTACTAACCAAATAGCATACCTAAAAGCACACTTTTTCATTATGCCCAAAATGTCTCTTGTTTCAAAGGCTTAGAATTATGCTCTGCTTAAAATCACACCTATTTCCTGCTCAGTTTAATATACTCCAGGTTCATTCTGCATCCCAGCATGTACAGCAGTGTTTACTCCATGCCTGAGAAGAGGCAGAACACCACAAACTAGAAGAAAGCATCTCCTCTCACCCTTTCTATTGATATTAAAGATGTCATATAGTAGATCTACCCACAGAAGGTTTGATCAAGGCCTGATCTAGAAAGCAATTGGTGCTTACTTGCTAACCTTTAAAAAATCCATCCAGCAGAGAGGATGAAATGCCAACAGGCTCAAAAAGTACCTAACAGAAGTGAAACCCTGCTACACGTCATTTCATTTCCAAAGGGAATCTGGAAACCTTGCAGCCTAGAGGTGGTCTGCTGAGGAGTAAAGAGGCAGGAAACCAAACTGTCTAGAAAAAAGAAGGCAGAAAGATATTTAATGTTCTTTGAAAGCTTCATCAGTGTTGACACATTTCCACAAGATGTTTCACCTTTGGTGCAATAGAACTCTATGGTAGAAAAGTACCTGTGTGGAAAATTTCCATTGATTCTAAAGCCAGTGGCTGTGACCGCACTCAGGTCTGTGCTTTGTCCCTGATGCTTACTGATTTCAAAAGGGTTTAGAACATATCCTGAACAATTTAATAGAAGACCACCAGCATAGCTGTGAAACTTTCTAAACTGAAACAAAATTTCTCAAAAAGAGACCATTTTCCACTCTCTTCCATTAATTCTCTCTGTATAACTGCAATAGTTTTAGAATTTAAAATGGAAATACAAACTTTGAAAACTTATACTGATGGATGATGTATAGATACACATCCTTCTCTACCCTTAGCAGTTTTGAGACATCTGGACTGTGCCACAGCTGACGTGAGGTAGTGCTGGTGGTAGAAGTGAAGCAGGAGGTTAGACCAGAGACCTCCAGAGAAGGAGGTCTTCCAATCAAGAATTCCTAATGCTACCTTGCATTCACCGTGGGGAAAAAATATTGGAAAGGGAATCACTGGTTTAAATACTTTTGAATGGTTCTAGAAGAACATAAGGTGAGAGAATATCTTCTGAACGCTAAAGTGAAAGCCTCACTAAAATTGATGAACTATTATACTGAACTGTAGCTACAAATATAAAATCAAACTGGTTTCACAGTTCAGTTTGAGTATCATTCAAAACTATGATGTGTGTTTCCTTTTGAAGCCAATGGAGCCTATTGTTTTCCGGTTAACAAATACTTTTAACAGAAATGTAATTAAAAATGTGCACTTCTCTGTTTAAATCTGAGAATATTCTTTCAAAGCTAAATTTGCCACAGGTATGAAGAAATCAGTCAGCATTTGGATTTTATTGTTTATCTGCTCTGAAAGCTTCCATGGCAAGTACCTTGACTGCTTGAGAGAAAAATGGGCTGCTACAGGTTAGATAAAGAAACATGCTACAAGGAGATCATTATCGCAACCATTTTAAATTGAATCCTGCTAACACTTAGCATGCAAGCTGAAAAAACAAAGACCTGACTGCCAATACTTGTTAATCATTTAAATTCACTAAATCCCTTGGGCACTGGGAGAAATACAGAACAAAATTAAAGTGTACATTTAGACATACAAACTTTTCAAGACCACAGTGTGAACTTCAAAAAAGTCCTAGTGTGGTGCAGTACCATACTGCAAAAAGACTTGGAACAGTATTTCCATATTTCCATAAATCATGAAATTTTCCATAAACCATGGAAATGATTTCAAAGTGTGTAAGAATGAAAAAGACTTGATGAGAAAAGCAGGTCCTGTAGTAGTACAAAAAAGCAGTGCAATGCATGGTGCTTCCTACTTCATCACTTTGAGGGTTAGAATCCTGAAGCTTCTGACAGAATCATCTTAGTCAGCTGCATGGTTTAGGCCCAGACAGCAACTAAGCACCACATGACAGCTCGCTCAGTCCTCACCCACTTTGTGGGATAGGAAGGGGAAGTGGGAAAAAAAGGTAACCCTCATGCATCGAGATAAGTGTTTAATAGAATACAAGGAGAGAAGAAACAACAGTAGCAGTAATGAAATAATATATAAAACCAAGTGATGTACAATGCAACTGCTCGCCACTCAGAATCTGTCACCCAGCCCAGCTGCCTGCTCAAACTGTTCACCTTTCCCCTGACCAGCTACCACGTTATATACGAAGCACAATGTCAGCATGGCATTGAATATCCCACTGGCTGGTTCAATTGGCTATCTTGGCTGTGGCCCCTCCCAGCTTATTGTGAAAATTAACCTATCCTAGCTGAACTCAGGACATCAGCCTTGACCAGATGCCCAACAGCAGTAATGACAGCTGTTAGGAAATCTGCTCAGTTGTACATATTCTCTCTACACCTACATTACCTCTTAGCCACATACACTTTATCATTAAGTATTGCTATTTACTAATGGGGGTTTTTCCTTGCCCAGCTGCAGGAAGGGCAGTTTGCTTATTTTCCTGCTTATCTGGGCACATGAATTATACAGATAACTGTGCTTTGCATTTTGCTTTATGTGATTAGACATGACTTTTTACAGGGGTTTGTAGTGATAGGATGAGGGGTAATGGCTTTAAAGTGGAAGAGGGTAGATTTAGGTTAGGAATTAAGAAGAAGTTCTTCACTATGAGGGTGGTGAGACACTGTCCAGAGAAGTTGTGGAAGCCCCTTCCCTGGAAGTGTTCAAGGCCAGGCTGGATGGGGCTTTGAGCAACCTGGTCTAGTGGAAAGTGTCCCTGCCCATGGCAAGGGGACTGGAACTAGATTATTCTTTAAGGTCCCTTCCAACCCAAACCATTCTATGAGTCTATGATTCATCCATTAGCTTGCAAACTTCTCTCACACCATCATTTCCCAGTTCTAATGGAATGTAATGTCCCAGAACTTCAGAAGAAACAGCAGCCTCTGGGACAGGGAAATGAAAAGTTGGAAATATATACACGGGAATCATAACCTGTTTCATGGAGAGAAACTATTAGCCTGTACTCAAGGAGCATGTCCAACTGGAAACCATCAAGAAATCAGATCTGATAAAACAGATGATTCCAGCAGGAACACACCTATATGATCCAGCAGAGCATAGCTGCAAATACCAAAGCAGACATGTCATTGCAAATCTGAACTGATTGTCTCCATTGCAGGGCAAGATTCATTTGTGCAATACCATGCCCAAGCTCAGATAACACTATCTCTTCTGGCAGCTTAGTCAGACTGGTAGCCCAGAACGGCAAAACTGAACATACCTGCCGGTAGTGCACAAGCAGAATGCACTCTCTGCCTAGAGCACTAGAGAACATGGATGTTGATGATTAGGTGGGAAACAGAAAACAACAGTACAAATGAAGCCCCAGGTTTACAGGGAGCATCAAAATAAACAAACAGAACCACTAACAGAAACAAGGAGAAAACCATTTGGGCCTCAAGCCCTTGACCATCATCTCTAGAGCCATGTAATCAAGCTTGATACAGTCCAGGTGCTCCTTGGCAGCATCACTGGTGACCTCATGGAATAGCAGCAGGCATTAATGTCCTGAGGACTGGATAAACCTCAGGATTCTCTCTACACTATCCTGAATTGGAGATCTTGACAAGTAGCAAACTGACCCAGGGTACATGTCAGGTTGGCAGATGGGGTCCTTCATCCATCTTAGCAAAGAGTATTCCTCTCACCTGGCACTTTCTCCTGGTGTTGCTGCATGCCTGGGGTTCCACTGATTTGGATGCCCCACTAGATAAAGATTCCAGCCCCTTACCTGCTACAAGGGCTTTGAGTTTTCCCCATACTTTTGGGTATAGCAGGAGATTTCCCCCTGGTGCCAGAAGTCGCAGCCAGCCTTAGCCATATTGGCAGTCTCCAGTTCCAAACCAGAAAGGCAAAAACTCTACCTACCTCTCCTTCAGTGCAGTGGGGAAGTCAGGCTTTGAACATATGGAGTCTCAGAGAAGGTTCTTGTCCTGGTTTCACTGGGTCAGAATCATAAGCCTGCCATGGTCTGCAGGCCATTAGCAGTTTGGAGTCAGCCAGGGTGGCTGACTGGAGCTGGCTCACAGATGTATCCCAGACAATAAACCTCATGCTTGTTATAAAGGAGGAAGTTTGTTGAGGAGAGGGGCTCCTCCTCGTTCTGCTCCTCCTACTCCTAAGGATTTTCTGCAAAATGACTGAAAACAATAAACAGACATGATGCAGTATGTTTGCAGCATGGCATGGAGTTGGACCAGTTATTAACTGGGAACATGTTATGGTAATTTAAATAATTTATGGACTATATTGTTAAACTTCTGCAAATAAACAAGAGAGACTTATAGGTAACATACTAAATACCTGCAAAGTAAATTGTTAGCAAAAAAGGAGACAAGTTTCTGCAGGGTCATGGTCAGTGCTTCTGTCTTTTGAGTCTCAATGGTGAAGGTTATTCTACTGGCATAGACTGAAGGCATCTGCCACAGGCAGGATCACCTGGGCTTGGCAAACTAGTTGTTGATGCCTAGTGCTCACTGGAAGAGCAAAGCAGGTGCTATCCCTGATTCCAGGGAAAACTGGACAGACCAAGTGAAATGTTGTCATGGATCAATCTCCCCTTGAGTAGAAGAGACAGTGTGTTTATCTGGGCCTGCAGGAAGCACAGACACTGAACATCTATCAGATTTGTCGATTCAGTGGGGCTGATATGCAGAACACTAACCTTATTGTACAGGTCCCTGACAATCACTAACAGCAAGTTCATACTTGAGATCAGTACAGAACAGCAGGTCTGTAGCAAAATTTTAATCCAGAAAAATTGCTGGCAAATTCTTGATAAATAGATGTAGGGAACTCCCACGCTCCATTCCTCTGAATTAGTCTCTGGCGTCCATATCAGAAACATAAATGTAATATTCTCATTGCATTACTCACCTAAAAACTGGCTTTGAAGATGTCTTAGCTTCTTATGTACCACCACAAGTCACACCTGTAAAATGTTTCCTTCTCCAATATTTTATTATTTACTTTATTGTTCTGGTGTTCCTCTGTGGTATGCAAAAACTGTGAAAATCTAAAAGATAGCACACAGTCTCTATCAATCCCTTTCTATGAGTCAGATAGTGCAATATTGAGAAATGTGGGTTTGGATGAATTATCATATGAATAATTAGTATGGAAATGAAGTAAGCAGCTGTATTGCACTTGGGGAACCAGATTTGTTACAGCTGTTTGTGTCTGAATATTTCCTGAAGAGTTTTTCTGGAAAATGAGCACAGTTCAGGTGCCAACATCTCTTACCATAGAGAATAGAATAAGAGTTCCCCTTTGCTTCCAGAAGCCAACTTCAGTTATTATGGAGACAATCTTCAAACAGTAATTCTGAGTAGAAAAAAAACTCCTAGAAGAAATGACACCTTAAGATATTCAAGCTAAAGCCTTGATCTCAGAGCAGAAATCAGAGTCAGAAGGGGGTTTTCCTTTAACACTTGCATTTGTTTGCTGCTCCACTGGGTGGAAGAAAACTGCAGGAGATTCTACTTTACGTGACATCACAGGTATCACAGGGTGTCAGGGGTTGGAAGGGACCTTGGAGATCTTCGAGTCCAACCCCCCTGCCAGAGCACGACCATACAATCCAGCACAGTTCACAAAGGAACGCATCCAGGCGGGTCTTGAAAATCTCCAGAGAAGGAGACAGACTCTCTGATCCAAGTGAGAATAGTTTCAATGCACAGGCTTGAAAGAAGAGTGGTCCAAACTTGTGTGCAGGGTTGTTTTGGAGTTTATCATGGGTCTTCCCACTCCCACGTTAAGAGCAGGCCTTATTCCCCCTACATGCCTTTTTCCTCCTTCACAAAAACCTGCTTTCACACTGCACTCATCTGTGCAAGCGTTACCCTTTGCTGTCACTACCACTGCAATAGTGAGAGCCCAAAACCAGAGCTGCTGTTATCATACAGAAATAGCACTGCAGCCCTCTAAGTGGTGTTACAATGGTTTTCAGTTCTCATAATACTGACTGAAAGTGCACAGCAAAAGTGTGTAGGTGTATAATCAAATAGAATTTGACTGATCAGAACCAGGGATCCCGGTGAGTGGATTGATCCCACTCACGGATCTTGGTGAGTTGGATTAATTGAAGGTTTTCTTACACTTCAGGGGTTATGTACCAATGAAAAACAGTTTAGTAAATTAATGTTAGTGGAGACTACTTGTGGAGCATTCTGTGGAGTTACAACAGTGATGGAAAAGGAAGGGAAAAAACAGGAGAGGGATTTAGTAAACTGACTAAAAGCTGTGTTGAAATTTAGTTGTTATCATTAATAGGAGTGGGTTTGACTCACTAAATGTAAATATACTTATTTTGAGTTCTTTCAGTTATTTATATATGACTCGAATATTATTGTGGAATACTTTTGCTCTTTCCAACAGAAGACAGATTGCCATGTGGATCACCTTCCTCTATTCCAAATATTGTTCTTCATCAGCAAGAACAGTTTTCACATGGTGTTGAAGTAACTTGTGGATGTAAACAAAGCTCTGGCAATTCTAAGAAAATGAAAATAAAATGTCTTAATGGGAATGGAAGCCTTTACTTCTTTGTGTCGGTAATCTATTTCCATAATATTTCAGATGTGTGTGTAACATAGTTCTATTCAAAATTTCAAGGACTTCAGCAATCAATATGTAGCCATACTACAGTTTCATGCATTTCAACTAAGTTTTTTTTATTTATTCTTCTTTTAAGGAGTATATAAAATAAAATCACATCCTGGAAAGACTCTGCACCTACACCTTTGTAAGCACTCTGAGTAGATTTGGGGGAGGAAACGGACACTTACACAATGGATAAAATCAAGTATGTGGATACATCTTTGGTGTACAGTGTCCTTTACCCATTTTCCAGTGTTCCTTCCTGGTAACACCCTTCAGAAGACTTGGAACATACCTGCAATACAGTAGCATGCCTGTTGTGTTAATTACTTGTAGTTTTATGTCTCTGCATACTACTTTGCTTTTTAAAAATCTTACTGGGAATTAAAAATAAAAACAACCACAATGTGCTAGACTTATCCTATCATCGCCATTTTTATGTGGATAAAATTGATTAGTAGTTACCTCTGTTTTATTATCATCCCAATTAGTTTTGCAGTGCACAAATTGAATGAAATAATGTATTTTAAAAAGATATAAAACAAAACAAAAAAAAAAAAAAAGAGGAAAAAGGAAATACATTGGAGTCAGTAATTTAAGAAGGTGGTGATATTGGATAAGGAGTTATATCTAGGATAAATTTCTCCAGCACTTCTTCACTTATCTTTAGCAGAATATCCTTTATGATATATCCATTTCTTGGTTACCCCCTTTTTCAGAAGTGATTTTTATATACATCAGTAATTTGAGTACACTGTTCCTTTATTTACATTTATGGTGAGGATTGAATCTAGCACAAAAGACATCCTGCTTAGTTTTCACAAGTGGATTGTGTTCTGACTCAGAATCACCAGTCAAGGACACAAGACCTGATTATGACTTAGATACACTTCCACAGGAAATTACCTGATACGTATTCAGTGCAGAAGAGAACTTCCTTTATGATCCTGTTTCTACAAGTGAAAGAAGGTTGACATTGCCTGTAGAAGGCATATTTGTAAAACAATCACCTCATTGCCTATTTTGATTATGCCAGATTCATGGGAAATGATGTGTGGAAGGTGGAGAAATACAGAGTGGCAATTACTCGAGGGAGCGTTTCCTTTCAAAATCAAGTGCCCCTACCTTCTCAGTTTTCTGGAACAAGAAAAGCAAGAAACCAACCTCATTCCTAGATCTACCCCCATCCCTCACTTGTTATTTCCTTTGTTCCTTGAGTAGCAAAATTAAAGTTTATTTCTTTTTTTCCTTTTGTTACTCTCATATAAATCTGTTATCACCTAAGACTGAAAAGAAACACAACAACAAAACAAAACAGGAACTTCTGAAGTTTGTCCAGCTTTCCTAAAGCAGTTCACTATAGAGACAGAACAGGGAAAGCACACAAGGGTGTGCAAAGGTGTGTAAGGGAAAGGAGAAAATACAAGAAGCTCCAGCTTAGATTGGCGTAGGCAACTGTGGCTGTCTTTTTATCAGTTTGAAAGCATTTGAGCATCTGAGGACAGTTCTTGTGCTTCTGAAGAAAAAAAAATGATAATGATATTAGGTAAAGTTTGAGATAGTTATTGAAGCATTATCTAACACCAGTGTTTTCTTGGTTGCGTTGTAATCTGTGATGAACTTAAAGTTTATCTATACATTCACTATAACATGAATATGTGTTCTTAGCCAAGGAGAGTTACGTGTCCACCTCCACCTCAACTGCCTGATGCTCAACAGGTAAGAGCTGGAAGAAATTACAAGCATGGGAGTAAAATAGCTTTTTTTCATGTGTGAAGAGTTTCCAGCTCATCCATGTGAATGAAATAAACATGTATAGAAGGGAAATGGCAATTACCACTCGCTGTGTGGGTCAGTAGTGTATTATTTTTTTCTATTTATTTTATTATGAATTTCTGTGTTATGCATTTACATTCATCATTAGTAGGAGATTGATACTATATTAAGATTATCATGAACAGGTAACTGCAGAGAAGCAATAGAACTTAAGTTGATAAAGAAAATACAGTTAACCAACTGCTGGACAGCAAGTCTTTTTATTTACATAGACTTAGATAACTAAGATGGTATCTAAAACTTTCAGGTAGTCCTTCAAGAGCTGTGTGTTTACTTGTTTGCTTCATATATTGCAGAATAGAGTCTCAGTTTTGACTGGGGGCCTTTAATAGCATCCTGGTGAAAAATCAGTGTTATTTATTATATATTTGTAGTTGTTGCAATCTGTTGGGTTGGGGTTTTTTGTTGTTGTTTTTATTTGTTTGGTTTGCATTTCTGGGTGTTTTGGTTTTGTTTTGGTTATGTTTCTGCCTATGAAATTTTCCCTCTTTTTGGTGCTAAGCTGTAACTGTATCTCCTTGGTATGAACTGGAAAATGGCTTACTTTGCTTCAAAGGAAAAGAAAGAAACCTCATGTAGGAGACAGAAAAAAGAGAGGAGGTTTGGTTTGTGTATCTTAGCTATTCCTTCATCTTCCAATCAAGACATTTAACATATATTTGGATATTTTAACGTATATTTGGATTATAATATTTTTTCCTTCAGTTTTAGATGGCATATGTCATTGGAATAGTCATTGTCTTCAATTATTATATATCTGGTTTTTCTGTATTTTTATAGAAAGACCATATTTTCCACCACAGCCTGTAGAATGTGCTGATGTTCCCAAGCTGGAAAATCAAAACTTAAAAAATTAAAAGGAAGGGAAAACAATTTATCTGTCTGGCGCTAGACTTAAGTATGTTTCTTGTTCTGGATGTGTGTTAGATGGACCATCAGAGACAACTTGTTCTATGGGAAACTGGATTTCAACTCCGACATGCTTGGGTAATATAAAAAAAATACTTCTTTTGAAGTGCATTTAGGAATGAAATTGAAAAGAATTTTAAAAAGGAGGTTGACTAGTAAGGATCAATAAATCTATATTTTGCTGTAGAATCCTTTCATCCCTCATGGATGTCTTCAGAACAGTCCTGACTGGATGCAAGACTGACTTTTTGAATGCAGTTTAGCTCTTATATATTCCTTTCTATTCTTACAAACTTTGTTCAGTTCATATCTCTGACAGGTGAGTCCTGGGCATGTCCTCATAATCCAAAGATTTATTTTCTATGAAGTCCATTAGTGACTAGGAGCTGCTTTGGTGCTTCAGTGATGGAAAGCACTTTGGTCTACTAAGGGACAAAAGCCTTTTATTAATTTTTTCTGGCATTGTTAGAAACAGGATCTAAATATCCCAGTGACTGAAGTCCATGCCTGTTTAGAGGAATGACTTATTTAATCTTCTTTGTGCTACCCCTTATATAAAATCCACTGTCAGCAGATGACTATGCTGATGTTAGAAAAAGCTTTCTAAGTCATCTCTTTGGTGGAAACACTACACTCATTCTACGTGTATCACATTAGCACAAGTATCAGTTTTCTGTGTCTTTTCAGAAATGCCATGTGGAAGTATTCCAAAAGTTTTTCATATTTTCAGCAGCAGCAAAAACATTTTGAAGAAGCAGGCCTTAAAATGTGCTGCTCCGTCATTCTCCTGTACAATACTGCTATTTCCCCAAAGTCTGCCATTTTAACAACCTTTGGTAGAAAGACGTGTAAGGACTCTGTTCTGTTCAGACCTGTCAGGCAGTATCTGAATGGAAGAAGCAGCAGGGAAGAGAAACAGCTGTTCTCCAGGGCTCCACTCTGACTGATGCAGATCCCAGCAGAGATTTGGATCTAGGCTATGCAAGATCTGCTAGGGCTATGGAATTGGGAAGAGCATTTCTGTGATGAGGAACTGTCAGGAGCTGTGCTTCTGTCCTCTGCCTCAATCTGTGGCTGCAGGGTGAGCAAGTGCTACTTGTCTTTCACACACCTCCATGGAGCTGACTGTACTTACTAATCCCTGAGCATTGCAGGCTGACAAGCTACTCCAGCACTGCTGGTGCTCCAGAGCTCTGCTATTCAGTAGAGCACCAGCTTGGCTGCTACCCCTGTGATTTCCAGGTATGCCAGGGCTCCCTGGGGAGGGCCATGGGTGCACTGTAAGGCTGGTGTGGCTTCTTGTACCCTAAGGTGTAGGTACAGAAATACTGCCTTTTTCTAGAAGTCTTCACTGACCCTCCTATCTCCTGAGAGTTGCAGAGTGTTCTGCTGACACTGTCACACCTCATTGCTTTTTCAGTAGTGAACTCTTGGAGCTGTGACCCACCTGAGGCAGAAAATGCGAACAGGAATTGTTACAAGGTTGATTCCTTTGTCAGTTGTATAGGGGAACATCGCAATGACTACAAACATGATTGCAGCAGTGTCTCTTTTCAGATGTAACATGTGAACCCCCTCCAGAAATTGCTGGTGGTAAAGTCCAAGGTGTTAAAAAGTCAAGAAGTTTTCCTGGAGAGAGTGCTCGCTACCAGTGCTAGCAAGGTTTTGAGATGACTGCAACTTCCACCATAGCATGGACAGAGGTGCCAAAGTGCAAAGGTAATTTCTCTCTCTCTTCATACAGCCGCCTCTCGGTGCCACTGTCATGAAGCTGACTCAGTGGCATTTACTTCTGCAAATTTCAGGCTCATTATGGTGTACAAACCCAATGTATCTGGCACATTCAGGAAAAAGCCATTTTCCCAGGTTGAGTTTGAGTTTACCAGCTGAGTGACCCAGGTGTCTTCACTCCAGAGGGCCCCATCAGGAGAAACACTCTGAAGCTGAGAGCAGTTGCTGGCCAGGTCTAGTTTTGAGATGCAGCCCTTGGACTTCTTAGAACCTACTTTCTGTGCTTACCTGAAGAGAGCGAGGAATTTTGCTGGTGGTGTTGGAGAACAGAGCCCACAGCTTCCCTGCTAGTTGACATCCAAATAGTGCAGATGCATTGCTATATTGAATGCCATGGAGTCAAATCAGCTGTTAAAGCAATTGAGGGTAGAATTCAGTGTGTGAACCAATACCTAGGTACTGTGTTGGTGCCTCCTAGGATTTCATGAGCATGCTGAATAATCTCACTTGTTTTCATTAGACATACAGAAAGTTTCAGCACATGAACCAGTTCAGGAGCATTTGACACAAACAGCACCCAGCTGTGAGCTAAAAGGGGTGCAGAAATAGCAGATGAATTAAGACCAGGCTCCATACTGTGGCTTCAGAGCACAATGCCAAATGCAAAGAGGCTCACTGATGATACCAAGGGATCTTCTCTGATTTTTCCCAATGCAAGATCTGTTGGAAGGCCATACTTGGCAGCAGCATGGTGCTTAAATAGGTATAAAAATCCATGAGACAACAGTGCTTCAGGATTGGCATATGTGAAGTCCCCAGTGTCTGTGAGTGGCTCACAGAGCCCAGGAGCTATCCTGTTAGTGACTGTAGTGGTGCCGTTCAGTGACAGTCATTACTGTTTTGTCCCGGTTTAGACCCAGCCAGGGTGTGGGAGTATCTTGTAAACTGCAGGTGGTGAGGGACAGTGCCCCCAAGAAGCTGTTGACTGGCATATCTGAGCTAGAAAGGCTGCTCTCAACTTGGTGCCCTTGAGAGGCCAGCTGGTACCAATGGTTTCAGAGCATCAGTTGTCTGTCCTGTGTGAGGTCTACAGGCAAATAATGAAAGTACATTTTGTGGAGAACTGTATGGTGGATCAGAGCACTATGGAAAGGAACAATATTCAACTACAGTCATCAAGCTGGTGGAGCATTTCTGCCTATCATACAGGGGATTATATTTTCTTTAAATGCAAATGGTGGTACTGGCAAGTTTCATGCCCTGAGAAATTTAGCGCAAAGTGCCTGGATGGAGTGATTATGTATCCAGTATGTGAATGTAAGTGCTTGGTTCTGAGGATGTGGCAGGGCTGTAGGAGGCAGCTTTGCCAAAATTGCCTGTAATCTGCTCTGAGGAACCACTGCAGTGTGTCAGGTTTGGTCTTGATACCTTTTCCCCCTTTTTCTCTTTATGCTGCAGGATATTTGGATATGTGTAAATGGCATGAAGGAGCCCATCTGTGGAAATGAACAATCCCTCAACCACCCCACTGATTTGAACTCAGTTTTTCTTGATGTTTCTTGTTTCACTGTGCTTTGTTTGCAGCTTAGCCAATGTTCTGGTTTGGAATTTGTTACTGTTTTTCTTATTATTATTGGGTGATTGTGTTTATTTTTATCGACATTTTATGCACTGTTGTATTTACATTTTGTAAATGTGTTTACATTTATCCATTCAAATGTCTGTGTTTGCATTTTACCCATTCTATATTGATGTCACTGTTACGTTTATAAACTATTGTGTCCTGAAATAGTCTGGCTTTGGTGGCATACTGAAAAAAGAATTAAAGCCTGTGGGTAATATAATAATCAATCTGTAGAGTGCATTTGGCCTTGTCTGCTCCTAGCTGCTTCTCTGTGCACTTGCCTGGAAACTACTCTGGGGTCATGGCAGAGGTGAGTGTCCTGACCACCTGATCAGGATGATCAGGTGCATGTAGTCTTCTCTAAATGACTCAAGGAAGTCTTCAGATCACAGACCCAGGTCTTATGGAGGACTTGATTCTCCCTGACATTTGCTAGGAGGGGAAGATATTGGAATGCAAGTAATGGGGATTTCTGGATGGGAACAGGGACTTCCCCAACATTCCAGTCCTGGAATGAGCCCTGTCATCCTTATAATTTATAGGAGAGCTTGTAATGGTGTCTTGATGGAGCCAGGACCTTCTTGATACTTTGGTGTTTGATCCAATGATAACATATTACACCTGATGTATCCCAGCATGTTGCAGCTAACACATTTGTGTCTCACTGATGTTTTGTTGGGCAGGGGAATGTTGGGGAAGTTTTTACTACCTCTTGCCTATTTGGCTTTGCAGATGATACTCAATTTCTTTTCTTGCTATTCTCTTTTCTAAGATTTTTTTGAAACCTAGTGTGAGGAGCCCACCTGGCACTGTGCAGCAAGGGGTGATTTTCAATGGCTTTACTGCCCTCATCTCAGAAGTTTTTTTTCTTTGATGACATCTAATTCCTCTAAGGGCATGAAAATCAACTAAACAATCATGCTGTGATTATATGTAGTTAAAGAAGTAGAAGTCTCAGTATTCACGTAGGGTTTTAATATGGGTTTATTTCTCTCCAAGGAAATGGAGCAAGAAATACTTCTGATGTTCGTTTTGCTGGATGATACGGAATTTTGGAACAGCTAAATCTTTGCTTTGGCAGCCCCATAAACAAATAACTGTACGTATTTTCTTAGAAATATGATGTGAAGAGAGCAAAGGAGAGCTGACATCCTGAGCACAAATAGGTCTTTTATTTCAGGGACCTGGAGAAGAGGGAGCCCTTCAGCTCAAGACCAGATAAAACAACAGTCCTCTAGAATAATGGACTCCAAAGTGGGGTGCATGCATCCAAGGAGTTCAGAAGATGATTAATTGGGGAACGGGAATAAAATACTAGAATGTTTGGGGTTTTTTTAAGTTTTACTGATATTTAATGTTCAGATTTGACAGTGGTGATTTCACTTGGTTTGTATGTCAGAGGGTTCTATGTCACATATGGTACTGACATGTCCTGGGAGAGAGTGGGTGCTCCATTATGTGGCAGTGTTCACAGTGGCTCCTTCACTCTTTTGTTTACTTTCAGCATACTGAAATGCGTTGTGCTTTATTTGTGCCCAGTTAAGTGCATTTGTAGATTATATTTAGTTTTAACCCAATGTCCTGGTTTGGGTGAGAACAGATCTGGTTCTGTTCAGTGATTTTACTTTTCAGCTCAGTCTCATCTAACTAACTGCACTGTCTGAAGTCAGCAGCCTGTT
>JAAGNO010020588.1:0-56394 GCA_033439905.1 Ceryle rudis | reverse complement strand
AAGTGTAGGACCCTACACTTGGTCTTGTTAAACCTCATATTATTGGCCTCAGCCCATCAACTCAGCCTGTCCATGTCTCTCTGCAGTATCTCCCGACCCTCCAGTAGATCGACACTCTCCCCCAACTTAGTGTCATCTGCAAATTTACTAATGGTGCACTCAATCCCCTCATCCAGGTCATCAATAAAGATGTTGAATAGAACTGGGCTCAGTACTGAACCCTGGGGGACACCACTGGTCACCGGACACCAATTGGATGCAGCACCATTCACAACTACTCTCTGCCCAATCAGCCAGACAGCCAGTTTTTAAGCCAGCGACGGGTGCACCTGTCCAAGCTGTAGGCTGCCACCTTTTCCAGGAGGATGCTGTGGGAGACTGTCAGAGGCTTTGCTGAAGTCTAGGTAGACCACATCCACAGCCTTCCCCTCATCTACCAGATGGGTCACCCAGTCACAGAATGATATCAAATTGGTTTGGCAGGACCTTCCTTTCCTAAACCCATGCTGGCTGGATCTGAGCCCCTGGTTGTCCTGTATGTGCTGATTGATGGCACTCAGGATGATCTGCTCCATAACCTTGCCAGCCACCAAGGTCAGGCTGACAGGCCTATAGTTTTCTGGATCCGCCTTCTGGCCCTTCTTGTGGATGGGCATCACATTGGCCAACCTCCAGTCATCAGGGACCTCCCTGGTTAGCCAGGACTGGTGATAAATGATGGAAAGTGGCCTAGACAGCTCTTGTGCCAACTCCCCAAGCACCCTAGGATGAATCCCATCCAGACCCATAGACTTGTTAGGATCTAAGTGACACAGCAGGTCACTCACTGCTTCCTTCTGTATTTCAGGAGGGATATTCTGCTCCCCATCCCCACCTACCAACTTGGGAGCCCAGTTGCCCTGAGGATAATCAGTCTTGTTGTTAAAGACTGAGGCAAAGAAGGCGTTGAGCACCTCAGTCTTTTCCTTGTCTTTCGTTACTATGTTCTCCCCTTCATCCAGTAAGGAATGGAGATTTTCTCTGGCCCTTGTTTTGTTATTAATGTATTTATAAAACCACTTTCTATTATCCTTGACAGAATTGGCCAACTTAAGTTCCAGGTGAGCCGTCGCATCTCTAATTTTCTTTCTACACGACCTTGCATTGTCCTTAAATGCTTCCTGGTTCACCTGCCCAGTTGATAGACTCTTTTATCTTTTCTGAGTTCCTGCAAAAACTCCCTGCTCAACCAGACCGGTCTTCTACCCTGCTGGCTCATTTTTTGGCATGTAGGGACAGCCTGCTCCTGCGCCTTCATAATTTCATTCTTAAAGTAAGCCCAGCCTTCTCGGGTCCCTTTGCTTTTGAGGGCTGCTTCCCAAGGGACTCTCCAAACCAGCATCCTGCGTGGTGAGGCATTGGAACAGGCTGCCCGGGGAAGTGGTGAAATCACCATCCCTGGAGGTGTTCAAAAAATATTTAGATGTGGCACTTCAGGACATGGTTTAGTGTTCCTGATAATATTTAGTGGACTGTTGGACTTGATGATCTTGAAGGTCATTTCCAACCTTAATGATTCTATGATTCTATATGTTCAGTTGTAGTCATGGTGGGTATTGATATACCTCTTCTGAATATCAGGAGGCCTCCACTGATTCAGGACAGTTCCAGGACAGTTTCTTATGCTATAATTAGTGTATGGTATGGGGAAGAATAGCTACCTGAAAGTTGAAGGAAAGCTCTGCTACTCTTAGAGGCAGAAATTTTAGAAAGGTTCAGGTAGAGTCAGATTTCTTTGTTAACACCTAGTTAATATACATATTCTGCTGCTGAGTCACAGGTTCCTGGGTGATAATAGTATGAGTAACTATGGCAAATGACCTGCTATGGCTGTAACATGTAAGTTACTGTCCAGATCCTCTATAATGGCCAAAGGTCACACAGCTGTTGCCAGCCATTCTATAGTACATCAAGCACTGTCATTTTTAAATAATTTTTTTCATAATTTTTTCATAAGCTCTAGCATTTAATTATAATTTTTCAGTAGTATCTGATCAACAGCCACATGTGAAATACATGATTTAGTGTACCTGATGACACTGCAGTTGATACCTTCAGACTAAAACAATGCTTTGTAACATGGCTGGAAGGCAGTTTGATTTATCTTAACTCTCCTGCATTATAGGCTAAGACAAAACAGTAATTTCAGAGCCTTTAATTTTACAGCCACAAGATCATGATGCTTCTCTTTTGCTGTAGAAATCAGAGACCAGCTGAAATAGCTGAAACTAGCTCTAGGCTTTTCGATAGCATCTCATTTTAGGTTATTAGAAACAACTTGTGATTGCATTACTCTGCCAGTAGCTCAGAAGCTGTACATAGATGCTGCTGGTGCAGCTACTTTTTAACACTCAATCCTTTGTTTGAGTCCTTAGTCTAAAATAAGTTGAATGTAGAGTAAGTTCAAGGTAAGTCATGATTTTACCTTAAAGCTAATAAGCATATTAAAGAAATAAAAAATGTGAGCGTTTATTATACAGTCTGATAAATTTGACACATTTTTTTTCTCTGAGGTTATAAAGTTGAGATTTGAGTTATTAAGGAATATAATGCTATAAAAACCACCAAATTTTGTCATCCACAATCTCAGGCATCTTTCAGAAGATGTTAAATCCAGAAGGAGAATATTCCCTCTGTGACTCCTCCATCACAAATTCTCACATATGTGTATCTTTTTTGAATTGAAGAACATTTTTAAAGTACACCTAGTTAAGAGGAAGCATTGAGGCTTTTGAGATGCTACAGTGAAGAAAAAATAATTTTACTCCTTTTAAGGCTTCTTTTGATGCTGTGTGGCATTCAGCAGTTTGCATTTGGCAACTTCATAACAAAGTAAAATAAAGAAAAATACAGCTGTTTGATCTTTTCAGGGCAAGCTGTCTGAAGTGTTTATTACATAAACCTAAATTTTCAGAAACTGGTGCTGGTGAAGAAGCTTGGCTTTTTACCTATCTTAAGACCGTAGCAGCAACATTTATGTTGATTACAATGCAAAATAGTTTTGCAAAGAAGTGATGCAAGTGAGCTGGATTTTTAAGTTTATGATAACTAAGCAACGATGAAGTGGAATTACTTCTGAAGCCTCCTTTCAGTGCTTGACTTCTGGGGTGTCTCAATACCTTATCTCCTTGTCATCTCATACAGGAATTCCTCAAACACACAAATTAGCAGTAGCCCATTGCTCTATGATACAGCTCTCATTATGGTTTGGGAGACTGGTCAAGACCAAATTTCAGAGAATCCCTCCCTATTGAGTGTTGGGTGACTTGCAGTGCCACCTGTCTTAGCCTGTCTGCTCCCTTCGTTGCCTGAGGCTTTAAAAATTGCCCTAAGGCCCTCTTCCTATAAATAGCTCTCATGTCTTGTCTTTCACTCCTGTTTAAATAGTAAGCTTGTGAGACAAGAGTTTTCTCTTTCTACATGTACATACAGCCAGGGATAATTTTATGGAACAGCAATCAGGAAAAAGGCCAGTGGACTCAAGCCAAGAGAGAGACCTGCTGGACTATTAGCTGGTGTATGCATAATTCATGCTATGTTTGGGAGGAATAAGCAGCATCCCAGGCTCTGTCCCAGCCAGTCTCTGTGGCTACACTGATTTTGTGTATAGCAACCAAATTGGGCTTGTGCTGCTTTACTTTACATTATGCTGTAATGGTTAATGTAGGTGTCAGCTGAATGGTCTTATCAGCTGTAAAGATTGTAGCTGAGAGATCAGGGGCCTCTTAAACTGTGCTAACTTGATTCCTTGCTATTGTCTCTCTGTGGGCTAATACCTGGGAGACACTTTTTGTGAATGATGGGATTAGTCAAGTGTTCACATAAGATTAGGTTGGTTTTTTTTTTTTTTTGCTTTTATATTTCATTGCTTGTACACTTTTTGCATGCAAGCCTGGAATTTCTGACAGAAAATTACAGCCCCAGTCTCACAAATACTGATTTTTCTATTATTCATTGATTGTCCCTGGTGGCACACTACAAGGATGCCAGAAGACTGTGATTTCTGAATTTGGAGCTCTGCCTGAGAATGGAGACTCAGCTACTACAAATGCCAGGCAGCTTTCAGATGAAAAGGGTTCTCTAGCCTGCAGCGAATAGCAGATACATTGGGTTAGAGACAGGCTCTTCTAGCCTGTGTACAAGGTATATAAAATCAGACAAAACTGGGAAGAGAACGGCATAATGCATGCAAACAAACATAATAAATAAATTACAGCAGCAGCTTTAGAAATGGTTGGTTAGAGCATTTTCTAAGGAACTGAGAATTGGGAGTGTGAATCCTCTGTCAGAGGCAGTTATTAAGTATCAGATACCTACATCCTAGGTGAATGCTACTGTAAAACACAGACTCACAGCTTCTATCTTGTTTGGCTGGGTCTGGAACCACCCCCAGAAGAACCCTGTTCTTCAGTCTGTTACAAAAGGTACTAGGTGCCACAGTCCTAACTGGATTTTAAGCAGTGTATTTAGGTTAGAGGAGCTGTTACCAAATAAAACAATGTAAAATGCATGGGCACATCTTTTGGTATTTTATACATTCCTATCATTAGTGTTTCCTCTCAAGACCATTCCCAGACCTGATTTATGTATTGTTTAACTTACATTGTTGAAGGCTTTCCTTTAAGTGAAAGAATAAAAATGACCACTGCAAACCACTTAAAGCTCAAGAGAATAAAATATATTTTCAAATCATACATTTTTCAAGTAACCTGCAATACCTTGCCATACGTTTTTAGGAATGTAAAAAACAACTCTAATCACTAAAATAAACTCATCAACGCTTCTGTTGGAATCAGGAATTTGGGCCACCATTCTCAGCATGTAGGTGGTAAAAATCTGTCATTCAATCTGGAAGCTGTAGGAATACATTCCCTCTCTCCATATGAATCCCTATTCTGTTTTGTACCTGTCCAGAGTGTGGACAATTTCCTTAACAAGGACTGAGGAACAGTCTCATTTACAGTCTCAAAAAGTCATAGGATTTACAACATTGCTTACTGTGACATACTTGGCACTCTAAAGGATATTGCTATCTGGGTGGTAGTTCAGTACCCAGCTCCTATCCTTTTGCCAGGCTTTTCATTAAGAAATCTTCTAGAAGATTTGTCTAAAAGACTTTAAATTTCCTTGATACCTAAAGCAGAAGTGTTAAGAGCCAAACAAGGCCTTTGTAAAGAGTATAGAATTGGCAGCCACACAGTAAACATGAAACTTGGTCATTCATAGAAAGGACTCAAAAAACTGCATAGTTGACACAGTACCCAGCTGGAGGAGAATAAATTGTCTAGACCTTTTCAACTGCTTCCATGGAGGCATGTTCTGTAGGAAAAGGTGTGGTTGTGATGGCAAAAATTGTAACTGTTAATTTGGTAAAAGGCAAAGTAAATGAAAGGTCTGAGAAAAACATCTTGGATTTTTTTATCTGTAATATCCAACACCAGGGAGTAATGTCTGTGGTTTTTTGCATATTTATAATAGCATGAAAGTGATAAGGAAAGATGTATTGGTAGAAGAAAAATGATTAAAACCAAAGTCCTGAAAAAAGTTTGCATTGATCAGAAAATACCTGAAACTTAAATGAGCAATTTTTCATTTCCTTTGCACGTTCTCTTCTATCCATTCAATCATGAACAGAAAGTGCAGTGAAATGACTGGAATTTCATATAAATATCCATGCCAAGAAATGGCAAGATGAAAGTAGATATTTCTCATTATTTGCAAAAATGTTTCTGCATAATTACTTCTGCTAATGTTTCATTGCTTTAGTGTCCCCTTGAAGGATTGCCTTTCAAAGTGTGTTTTATTGCAGTCTTTAAAGCTAATGCAAGGTTGTATCTCTGCTGTTTCAGGTGAAAAGGAATTAAACTGCAGATTCTTATTTCTCTTTTTACCTGAGCAGGGTGCACATGCAGTGCCTTTGAGAGTGTTCAATGCTTATATAATGTTTTCTGTAGTAGTTTACATTCCTGTAGAATGAATATTCCAGAAGGTCACCAAAAGTTTGGGATGTACTGGTTAGCAAATATTGTAATGATCTGCACAACCCCAATCTGAAATTCTATTTAAAACTTAATGTGATTTTTTTTAGTGCAAGCTGTGCTTCTAAAATTTCTAGTAGCAGGTCACTTTTTGCTTTCTGCTTTCTCATCGTATCCCTATCAGTAATAGAAAGATCCTATTACATTGCACAGGGCTATCTGGAGGATATGGATTCAGGCTAGTTAACTGCTTATTTGAATTAACTGTCCATATAGAGTTGTTAGAACCTCTGAGTCTCCTTTCATTTGCATGACACACTCAATCTGTATCACTAGGTCTATGTGTTGTTGAAAGCTGGAGCTGTCCAGGCTTGACTGAGTAGTTCTCATGAGAATATGCAATAAGCCCTATTAAGTGCAAAAATCAGGTTTTCTACCACCTCTGTTCCTTGAGGACCTCAGCCTCTTGGGCAGTGTCCTAGAATTTGCCTTTGTAGGATTTGTCATCTTGCAGAGGATACCACTGCTTTTTTTCAAGAATGGCTAGCATAAGAGCAGAGAGTTGTGTTACTTCCATACAACCTGGTGATTAGAGCATTCTCTGAAAAGTGGAATAGCCATCCATGTCTTGTGCAGCAACCACCTTGGATTAATCTTTCATATTGCCTTTTAGGAGACATCCTTGCTGTTTAAAAAGTGCTTCTGAATTCACTGGTTCAAGAAGTATGAGTGAGTAACACTTCAGTGGAGCACTAGAAGGTTTCTAGGTCCTGGTCCTTAATGCCTAGGGTTTGGGGTTTTTTGTTTGTCTGCATTGGGTTTTTTTTTTTGTGTTTTATTTTTGGGGCAGTGTGTTTTTTTGGTTTTGTTATTGTTTGCTTTATTGTTTGGTTTTGTTTTGGTTTGGTGTTTGTTTTCATACTGTGTTATTAAGGAGCTGTTAAATAGACACATAAAAAAGCCCAAACAACCCCAAAACCCAGCCAAAATCCCAAATCCAACAACTTTCCACCCCATTCTACAATGTATAAAAAACCAACCAAACAAAAACCAAACAACCCAAAAATTTAAATATCTTCCCATGTGCTTATCCTATGGAAACTCCTTCTTCCTTCTTAACCCCATGGAAATTCTCAACACTTTTTTGCTTTACTGTAGATTCAGTTACAATTTGAGCTCTTCTTTTAATTCACCTGAATGACCAAAGGAATGGGATAAGAATGTATTGTGACATATTAAATAACTACCCATTAGTTTCAAGGATGAAACAGTGTCTGAATTACAGCTTAGGAGAGGGTGTCCACAGCAGAATACCTTTCCTCTTATATGTCACCTTTTTATGGAGATTATTGCAAATCTCATCCTATGTCCTTCACTTTATGAAATGTGTCATAGGTTATGGTTTCTGAGCTGTAAAGTTTTGATTCATATTTTCCAATCTTCATCTGAGTAGATATTAGATCTGAAGCATGTGATCAAGTTTTTCCAGTTTTCACATAGGATATAGCGTGAGGGAGGAAAGAGAAAAAGAGAGAAGGAAGGGAAAGGGGAGGAAAGGAGGAATGGGGGAAGGAATTCCTCTGTCATCAGTGTAGACCAGTGGAACTACATAGCTCCATTTCATCCTGTTTTTCACCAAGGTGGGTTTAGCTGAAGATTTTCTGTTTGATCTCTACATGTTTCTGATTTCTTGAACATGTTCTTTCTCTGCAGAGCCTTGCTCACTGTGCAGGCAATTTGAACTTGTAATTTGTTTTTAAGCTGCCACCAATTTTTCTCAGCAGAAAAGAACATTTTGTGTCAATTTTACCTGGTGATGGATGTAGGGATGTTTCTTCTACCTTCAGTAAAAAGGACATGGTAGCTCCCAGAGCTCCTGCCTATGTACATTTTCTGTGAATTAAAAAAAAAAAACAAAAAACAAACAAACAAAAAACCACTGCAAATTCTGAACACTGATGTCTGTCCTCTTTCAGGAGAAGCTGAAAGTTAATTTAAAAGGAAAAAAACAGTTGGAGTCCACTGGTCTCCCCATTTTTAGCTTAACTCTGCAGTAATTGGAGACTAAGAACTTTCTATATGCTCTTGGGAAAATGTCAATGTCTTCTATTTTGTTATGACATTTGAAAGCTCTGACAAATGACTACATACATGTAACCCACTCACTAGTTGTCATTATATCCATCCTGCCTGTTTTGCCCACTCTGTTATATACCTAAAATGGTTTCAGTTCTCTGGTATAAATACTGTTTGTGTAGTTCAAACGATAACGGTTCATGTATTAATTCTGATCACTGTCAAAAAGGATCAGTTGTGGCAGTGTCTGTTGCTGCATTCAATTACAGTGCTCTGAATTTGGAGAGAGCATAACTGAACTTCAAGGATGTTGATGTGTGGTGAGCAGGAACTCTCACATGGTGGGGTTTGATGGCAGATTTTGCCACTTATTCATATTATCGCTTGCCTGCAGAAGCCTAGTGGCATCAGATACTCCAACTGATGCCCCCGTGGCTAAAGTAAGGCAGTCCTCATAGTGTCACTTACCTGCCAGGTGGATACCTTTTGATATGTTGTGCTACCTTGAGCATTCCTGTATGTTCTTGGACAAAGTCATGTGAATAAGGTCAAAACCACTTTGCCTAGAATGATCCACCCAGTGCTTATGCTGACAAGTCATTACTTTTAATTCATAGCAGGATAGATTTGGAGAGATGTGTTTCCAGACTGGGGACAGAGGCAGATAATTTCCTATTGTCTTTCCTCTCTTTCTTTCAAAAATTCCACTCCTCCATCCCCAGGTTATTTGTAGCATTAGATATGGTCCGGATATATGTTGTCTATAGCATAGAAGATACTCTATGGTTCTGGTGGGTTTGTGCAGGGTGTTAAGCATGCACTGGGACAGCTGCAGGCTTGGATGCATCTGCAGCATACAACTGAGGGATCTGTTTGCGAAGAGCTGGTTTAGCAGCATGTGCAGTCATTGTCAGCTACAGTCCGGCCTACTGCTTGTATTAGAAACCGAAGTTATGTAATCTTAAAGGCAGTGAGAATGGAAATATGTAGGACTTAGTTAAGGACTTAACCATGTCCCAGTCATACAGTCATTAGGGACTGTAAGAATTCCAGCTTGTGATGTAGGTAATCATTTCTTTACAGAACAGGGAAGACTTTGGTTAATGGAAGGCTCAGACTAAAGACGAAACCATGGTCTCGAACAAACATGAGTGTGCTAGATCAGCATTTAGTCTGCAGGAGGTAAAGGGTAGAACATTAGCACACTTACATAGGTCTTTGTATTTAATGAGCTACTGCAAATCCAGAACTCTGTTCCCGTGTAGAATGGAAATGAAGATAAGAGATATTAGTAAGAATTCAAAGTGTCTATTGTCCCTTCTTATTTCCCTATCTTAGTATAGGCAATGTAATTTAATGAATTATGGGTGCTTGGCTAAAAGGCTCTGTTTAACTTTAATTTCTTTCTCTGTGACATATTGCTATTTGCAAAGAGGTTATACAGATGTTAAACCACAGTAAGATTAAAATAGGGGCAATGAGAGTTGTGTGCTGACATCTGAGAGCAAAATTTGACCTTCTGAATTTTGAAGAAGCTGCAAAGAGCCTGGATGTTTCAGTACATATGTCAGAGAGGTAGTGTAAAGAAAGGCCTGTCAGATTTTGTCTCGGAGACTTCAGATATGATTTACAGCATCCTTGCAAGGAGCAAGCCTAGGTAGCTGTGTGATGAGCATGGAATAGACAGAGATTTCAGATAACCACATACAAATTCATTTTTTGTCTTCAGTTCAGAAACTACCAATGTATCACTCCACAATGCCCCAAAGCATCCTCCCAGCCAGTTGGCTCTCAGCAAGAATAGAACCAATTTCTTAATCCTTACTACCAACTCCTGCCAGCACACTGTGGAAATAGAAGATGTATCTGCTTCAAAAAGCATTTGTCTGTTTTTCTAGCCAGGCGTATGCTTCAGAGGTGACAGCTAGTGCAGAAGGAAGAGCTTATTTATACATACATATATATATATAAAAAAAATAAAAAATAAAAAATAGAGAAACATATACATGAAGATATATATGTACATATATGCATACAGAAAATGCTTTATGTGTGCACGTTTGTATATGAAAAAGAAGAAACTGAGGAAACTGATGAGATACCATTTTTCCTGTTCAATTTTGTCTTAGTGCTTTAGAAGTCTAGGGACAGTATCTGTATCCCGAGTGAGCAGCAGACAGAGTACACCTTATCTTGTGATGATTTCTATGCTTGGCAAAGTAACTTTTACTCTTAATTTGACATCAAATAAATTCTTAAATATGCAAAAGATCAACTGTCTCGGTTCTTCTCTTCATAAAAAAATAATCCTACACTCACCATTTACTGAGAGTGACTCAGTAAATTCTCAGTAATGACATCTGTAGTGAAGGGAAGTATCAAGAGAAACTAAAGGAAGGCAGATGAGTTTTAAGTTGTCCAAGAACTGCATCACCTCGGAGAAAAGTAACTCATCATCCTTCTGAAAATAATAAAAAAAAAATCACCATGTTGACATAATTGTAGCAGAGTTAACAGATGCTACATGTCATAGCCTGAGTTCTATGCAAATGAAAACTGGAATAAAAAACATTCTAAGAATATAGACTTTTTTTCCTTTTTTTTTTTTTTTAGAAAAAAATGTCCTTTTTCTTCTGAAATCTTTCTCAAATATGTGTTATACAACTCTCTTGCTTTGGCACTGGATAGATGCAAAAATTCTCAAGCTAAAAATTTGCTTCATCTGTAAGAGAATAAGCATACATTGGATGCCAACTGCGGGTTTGAAATACATTTATTCATTCCCAATTTAGCACTTACTCATAGCATAAAATTCAATGAATTATAAAGAAAGATACAGAAGAACAACCCCCCACCCCCATTTGAATAGCATATTACCACCATTCTTATGTTAATGAAGTGTTTGTACAGCTGCTACAGTGGGCACAGAAAGATTAGAATCTGCTGTCAGTCTGTGTAAAGAACCTAAGGGAGATCAACACATCTGGTCTAGGGGGAAAATAAGTCTGTCAAAACAATTATTTCACATAATTTGCAGCAGCTTAGAACAAGGGTGGGAAGGAGAGAAGGAAATTTATTAACCTCTAATGTAGCCGTAAGTCTGTTATTTTATCCTACCTGCCAATTCCTCACTTCATTTAATGATCAATAGTCCTTGACACTCAGATGTCATCTTTAGTATCCTGATAACTTCTATTCTTAATTGCTCTCTTTTGCTAGACTATTTGTATCTCAGCTACTGGAAATCAAAACTGGTTCATATCAGAGACGGCAAGTATTGATGAATATTTCCCAGGACAAACTCAAGTGGTGGATGGTGATGATTCAGAAACTGAATCTGTTTACATGGATTGATTGATGTTTCTTAGATAAGATGTTAGATATCAAAAGGACATAATTTAGAATAAAATTTAATGAATGGCATGGACAGATAGACAGATTTTAATGGTGATGCTGAGGAAGTGTAGCTTTAGTCTCATTTTGATTAGTGAAGCCAATGGGCTTGTTTTAGCTCATAGCTCCACAGCTCTACCACACAGAAGTGATGTTTCACTTAGAGTTTTAGTCAGCTAATGCAAGAAATATTATGAAGACAGCAATGCTTTGTTTGCACTTCTGCTACTTGGAAAGAATAATGATGCATGCATGAGAGATGATGCTTGTTTGTGTATGAGAAGATATTGCACATAGAGAACGAAAGGTGTTTTTCAAAATGTAGTTAGAAATATTTTTTGTTATAGTGACATTGCCTCTAATCTTTTCCTGATGTATTATTGATAAGCTTTTCACAATGCACATCATAGTAGAATTCATCAGACTTGACACTATCCTCACAGTGCATTTAGGAAGCTCAGAAGCCTTCTATTTCACATTTTACATTTACATTTATTCCTAATTTTCCTGACATTGAGAGAAAGGAGAGTGTAAAGCAAATTGTTTGAACTTGAGTTACTGTAGTTAGGCAAGAAATGCTCATCTTTTAAAAATAGGGCTGAAGATTTTGGTTTCTAAAATAGATTTAAATATCTAATATTAGATATCTCATATGAGACAGATTGGCCTCTGTGATTGACCAGTACTGTGCAAAGGCCCTACAATAACTCTCAAAGGCTGATTTTTCTTATCTCCTTCAATGCTAAAAGGTTGCTTTTCCAAGGTTTTTCACGCAAATCAGTCTTTAGGCACATCTTAACAATGTGACATAAGTTGGCTAAAGCTATGTGAAAAACTAAATTTCTTTTCAGAATCTGAACCACAAAATAAGACACAAATTAGATCTCTTGTCAATTGGAATCAAAAAACATTAACTGCTTGTCTGGGTATTTTCTTCTGAAACAGCAAACAAAGAAACAAAAAATTCTGGCCACACATGAGATGTTTTAACTTGGCAAAACCAACTGTTTTAAAAATACTGATCTTTTTTTTTTCCAGATGAATTTATTTCAATTATTAAAAAAAGGTATAAATATTTAAATTCAAGATTCTTTGCCCATATCCTATTGTAAAGTACATACTGCTTCTGGTTAGTTCACTGTTCTGAGAGCTTTTGTATACACATTTTAAATTTGTAAGAGCTTTGATTATGAAGCACAATACTGTAACTTGGAATCAACCTACCTCTGTATATGAAGGTTGAACTTCTTGTTAGAACTGAATTATTCCTTCTTTCTGTTTGTTTTGGGTTTAGGTTTTTTATTAGTTGGGTTTTTTTTGGTTTTTTTTAAGTATGGTTTTCCTAAGAACTATTATAATACAGTATCAAGAATGAAAGGCATACTGCTGCAAATTAATACATAGCCTTGGACAAGAGACTCTGCAGTTGCACTGACAGCAATCAATAACTTTGTGCTGAATCTAAGATGAGATTTTAACAGGCTTTATTGATGTTAGAAATAGTGTTCATGTTAAGTATATGGAAGTATTCTCATTGTTTTCATGCTCCATTATAGGATTATTGATGATTTCTTACATTATAAAGATCAGTTAAGATACCTGCATTTTATTTTCTATTTGAGAAAGTCTGAGAAAGATGATGTTATTAGGTGTAGGGCTTTTTAAGCAATGATGTTAGATCTGGAATAGACAGCTTTCCTGACTTGATTTGCAGTGAGTGGGACTGGATGGTAGAAAGTTCAAACATCACCATCTAGCTTTTGATATCTTATCTAAAATATGCTATCTTTAGAATCAGCTTGCTTCATAGCTATCAAATTTGTTTTTCCTGGAGCACTGGGAGCAGCATTAGTTTGTGGTACTCAAGGGCATATGTATACCAAATTGCTGGATTGGTTATAAGTCCTGCTTGTCCACAACCAGAACATGCATGCTATTTGGGGAGTTTGATTTATAAATTATGATTAGGAAGTATCTGAGTAAAGATAATAAGAATTGTCATTCAGGACGAGAGGAGTCAAATATACATTGAGTGGATCTGCATTATCGCATGTAAACATAGAAAATAGACTGTGAATGTTTAACCTGTGGAAAATTAGTATAATAATGTTTAGGACATCAAATGGACAATCCATTCTTTATATCAAGTTATTACATACTTTCCAACTAATATTTTCCTCAAGAAATACAGCTATGAAACCACATGTAGAATAAACTGTGTTTAGTGGGTTTGCTAAAGAAATCCTTAATTACATTTCTTAGAGTAGCTGAAGTTTTTCTAGGGAAGATAAAAAGCTGTGTCACTTCTGAGATATGTGCTGCATAAATATGTGACATTTCATTTACTATCATTTCAGCACCCTGAAAACATTGAGGAAGAAATTATATTTAAATGCTGCTTTACTTTTGTGCCCCGGTATTCCATTTATGTTGTTTGGGGTACATACTCTACTTCAGAATAAATATCAATAGTGATTTTTTTTTCAATAAATTAGCTTCTAATACTATAAATTGAAAAAAGTATTCCTGATGTGTTTATACACAAGATTTTCTTTGATAAGGGTTTTTTTTTATAAAAAAACCTGAAAGATGTAATTTTTGCATTTGACATATTAATGGATTCTTTTAAATCTTAAGTGTTGTGTTTAATCATGCCATAGGAAAATGGAAGCTTGAGTTACAGTGACTGAAAGCAGTGTCATAGCAAAGGTAATGAAGCACTCTCTTCTAAGACTATGAAGAAAGTAATCTCATTAAACTCTTCAGAAAGTAAAATAGCAACATTTGTCTATCTATTGCTTTTCTCAGAGGGTGAGTTCATCACCCCAAGGTCTTTCTTAACACATTTTTAACTATTTTTGTAGTTTTTCTGACTTGGAGATTTTTCTCTCTTAACTGATCTCTGTGAAATTCCTTACTTCTTATTTGCTCCAGTGTGAATGATAGAAAAGATCAGTCTTAAAGGCTTACTCTGTGGAATATACTGAGTACTAAACCAACCAAGCAAGCAAGACCCTCTTCTACCCCCTTCTCCTCTCCCCTCCCCCCAAAAATTCACTTTTGTAATATTCACGCAGAACCTCAATCTAAAAGTACATTCATATCATAGCTTCGATATTTAAGTCAATATAGAGTGAACTCCTGAATTGATCAAATTGTCTTGGAGTGTGCTTGTAACTTAGTGACACTAAAAGTGATAAAAGTAATGTTATTCAAAACTGGAAGAATTTTCAACTCTTTTCCTGAGCCAGTGTGATTTTTTTTAACTTCATTGCTTCTAAAACAATTGCTTATCTTTGGGTTCCTTAGTTTTGTCCTCAAAGGGCAGATCGATGAGAGCTTACCACAAATGCTGTGGTCCTGGTTTAGGAACAAATAAAAGAAATTTGTTTAGGAGTAAATAAAAAAAAATATTTAGGAATAAATAAATCAGTGTGTCATAATTTGTTTATTCTAAAGCTGTTCTTCAGTAGGCCCTGTATCACTTTTGTGGGGATATGTGAAAGATCTGTGGGATCCCATCATAAATACTGAACACAACCTTGCTTTTAACTCTTGTGCTGTTAAGAAGAAACAGTTCATCAAGCTTGAGTATGCACCTATACTTCCAGTTTTGACCAGAGAAGGTGTCACTCCTATTAGCAGCATCACTGTATATTTACTCCAGAGTTCTCATCAAAATACACAAATTGGATCCAAGTTTGTCTTGATTTCCTTGGAGCTTACCTATAGATTTGTTTCAAAACATTTTTGAAACATTTATCTTCAGCAGCATGACTGTTTTGAAGGAAAAGGCTACATTTCTTTAAATATTTCATATCGAGGCCAAGAAACTTACTGATGATCACGTGGTCTTCTGTTATTAATTTGGTCACTGAAATGAAGAAAAAAAAAATCCTGTCATTTGTGAAAATACAGAGCCTAAGCCTCACAGCTTCCTTCAAATGGTAGGTGTTGATTTTCAACTGGTTTGCATAGACCAGACAGTAATCTTTAGAATAAAGGGAAGATCTTACTTGCTCCTGTAAATTACTTGCCCCATTTACTGAGAAATTAGTGGCATGTTGAGGATCCATGAGAACAGGTTAGAAAACAGTTTTTGTGGTTGGTGCAACTTGCAGTTAGAGCCAGGGTGTCCTGCTTGTTCTCTCTTTCTCTGGGGCTCAGCTTGTCACCACTTTCACCACAAACTTCTGAGGAGAAGTGGTTCTGGGGCTGTTGTGTGAGACAAGGCAGCAGTCATCACAAGTGGGGGAAAAATCAGGAAAAATCATATACTAGGTTAGGAAACCCAGCAATGACAAAATATCACCTTCCACTGAGAGAATGTCAAATACAGCACCAACATTAATTACATGTAATCCTACCTTTATAATTTTTTTTTTTTTAATCTAACTGGATGCATTAGTTGAGGAAGACCTGAACAGAGATGCATATTTTTAAAAATCATAGAATCATAGAATTATGATGGGTTGGAAGGGACCTCCAGAGGTCATCTAGTCTAACCCACCTGCTGTAAGCAGGGATGTCCTCAACTAGATCAGGTTGCTCAGAGCCTCATCAAACCTGACCGTAAATGTGTCCAGGGATGGGGCCTCCACCACCTCCCTGGGCAACCTGTTCCAAGTGTTCCAGCATGCTCATAGTACAGAACTTCCTAATGTCCAATCTAAATCTACCCTTCTTCTGTTTAAAACCACTGCCCCCCATCCTATTGCTACATTCCCTTGTAAACAGCCTCTCTCCACCTTTCGTGTATGTAGGTCCCCTTCAGGTACTGGAAGGCTGCTGTAAGGTCTCCCCAGAGCCTTCTTTTCTCCAGGCTCCATATCTGGACACAGTACTCCAGGTAAGGCCTCACCAGAGCAGAGCAGAGTGGCAGAATCACCTTTCTTGATCCGCTGGCCAAACAGATACACATACATATTTGGAAATCATCTTCTCACTGCTTCAATTCCTAATGAATTCTGTCGGTTTGTTCTGCAAAGACTGATCACAGATTCTGTAAAATACAATTAGGAAGTTCACAAACAGACTGTATGTAACGGGTTTTTTCAATTTCATTTTAATATGGATAATCTGTTTAATGACCTTTTTGATCTCTTTCATTTTCTAGATTTAAATGTGGATGGTACAATCAACTGATCCTCAAAGTGTTTATTTTCCAAAAAAAATCACATAGAAGGGTGTGTTCATTAGTGGGACACCTGTCTAACCAAAGGATAGGTAATCTGTTGCTTCCTTAAGACAAAACATTGTCCATCTTAAATATCTGTGTTTATCTCTGTCTCAAATTTAGCCAGCACAGACTCTATAATCTAATTTATTAAATAAGCTTATTAGTGTTTATTTAATTGGATAGCTAAGAAGGTAAAAGCACAGATACCTGAAAAGCCTTAATAGTGGAGTCTGAGAGGGACAACGGATAAGAAAATCACTAGCATGGGGAATTGAGTCTCATTTAAAAATGAAGTTACATAAATCCTTTCACTTACCTTGAATTAATTCTTAGGTGTGCACATGGACATTTCTGAAACAATATCAAGACTCATTGCTGTCATATTGTTTTGAATTAATTCTCTGCATCAGTAGAGATCCATACACTACTTTGTAGACTATATAAGTTTTTTCAAGAGCTCTGTTCTCAAGCAATTCAACACAGAACAGCAGAAAAAGACCAAGAAACAGCACCTAAAGTCAAAACAGTGATGCCAGTGTGATACACTCAGGCATTCTGAGTCTCACCACAGCAGCACTGAGGTCACCACAGACTGTAAAAACCTGGCCAAAAGCAGGTTAAATTAGGCATTTTTTTATATGCAGGAATGAGAGCTCTTAGTATCTGAACTGGTTAGTTTAAAAGAAGACTGAATTTCTGTACAAAGCTCTCTGTGATTTGTTTTGACTGCACAGTAGCTACTCTCAGAATGCCTTCACGCATCTCTCTTATCAACTCATCCAATACTACAAGAATACAGTGTGTTTTGTGACTTGAAAAGAGTATTGTGTGTTAAAAGGCATTTTTTTCCTTTTGAAAAATGCTAGCAGAAAGCACCACTGTGAATCTTACTTTCAGAGTGACCTGTTGTTCCTTGTCAAATTCTGATGTTTTAGAGGTACCTGGAATAACCATGTTTCCTTGAAAGGGGAGAAGACTCATAGCATTTTTGGCTGCTTCTGTTCAAAGCCATTACTGCTTTTGTTCAGGATAGCACTTTATCAGTGCAGGCTCTGGTTAGCAAACTCATACTCCTGCTGAACTTGGAAAAATTTATATAACATAATTTTCACATGAAATTACAAAAGGACCTTTCAAATAAATTTAAGTACTCATGGCATTAGTAAAACAAAACAAAACAAAAACAGTGTAGTAGCTCTACGTGACTGAATATTTATTATAACAATTAAGCTGCAGTTTAGAGAAAAAAATCATGGGTAGAAAAAAAATCATGGGTAAAAAAAAAATTATGGGTAAAAAAAAAATCATGAACTGCACAAACTTCACAAAAAAGAAATTCACAAGAAAATGTTACAGACTGATTTAGACTTTGAATGATAACCTGATGTTTGAGACCATGCAGTTTGCTTCTTTCCTTATTGTTAAAAAATTCCATGTAGTACATTGCACATCAAATACGGAACTTGGGTTTTTTTTAGGACAAATTTAACCAAAAGCTTTTAATAGCTTTTTGAGTTTTTAGTAGTTTTTAAACCCTAATCTGTAGTCCCTTTTATAACCCCATATGTACACACACAAGCACACACTTCACGTGTAGCCATTCAGGAAAAGCTGGAGGGTAACACATTAATTTGATTGCATTACCAACCAGTTTTGTTTAAAGAGGAACCAAAATATTGGGGTTTATAGTATGCAGAAATGAACACACTGTCTGGTCAGTGACTAGAGGAATTACTTTTTGTCAAATTGTTTATATAGTGAACTGCATTACTATGTAGTACTGACAGAGGACTTAAGAGGTTCCTTTTTATTGTTAGTGGGTCATTGACAAAACAGACTTTACGTGCCCCTGTTGTGAAGCCACTTTCGGGAGAATTATTCAATGTTTGTAATATTCACGAAATCAAGAGGGATGATATAGTCAAGTAGTATTTCTGTTAGGAAAGCATCTATTTTCTACACAAGGTAATTAGTGAGATGCAAGAGTCAAGGGAGGACAAGACAGGCTCTTGTTTTCAGGTATGTGAGGTCAATGCAGAGAGTTTGTGGGAGCTTAGGGTTTATATTTACTTGCTATGCATGGGAAGACTGTAAGTTGCCTTTGGTACCCTGGGATGCTCTCTCGTTAGGTACAATGAGTTTGGTAATGTTCTATTTGACAGCAAAAGCTAGCTCCCAGGCTGTTATTTTTTTGTGGATTTTTGAGAGAGCACAAGACAGGAGGAGCTGATTGTAATCATTTGTCCAAACACTTCACTAGTTCCTTAAATATCTTCTTTGTCTCTCAACAAATTAGGCTGCTGCTGAGTTATGTTGTACTGTGTGGTCCTGACCGATAATGTGTGTCTCTCTCTTGTGCTCTACCATCTTTTTCCCATCATTGCCTTTTGTCTACATGTTAAGGTCCTAGAGAAGAAAATGGTGTTTTGTTACCCATCTGCACTGTAGCAGCCTACCTCACTTGCTGGTTGTCATTATGGTAAAATAATGGTTAATGCAAAAACTTGATTTCTTCATCTGTGATACTGTTAAAGGGCTTCAAAATGATGGTTGAGGATTTCTGACAGCCTAATACTGAATATCAGTACTTAATGTTAGAGATCTAATTAAATCCACAGAACTGAAAATGTGGAGATTATTTTTTTCTCTTTGCTATTGTCTCCCTCCTCTCTGGCCACCTCCTCTTTTCTGGTCTCAACTACACCAAGGGTCAGAACATATAATACATATGTTATTTCTGTATGCATAAATTAAAGTCATTGAAAAATAAAAATAGTTCACATAACAAGCAGACACTAACCTGCTGAACAGGGTGAATCTATGAGAACAGTTATTTCAATGTTGCAGATAGATCGTGAATGAAAGTCCCTCTTAAAATTCTAATTCATCTACAGTCCAGCTTTATGAGAGACTGTCCATCACTGTGAGTTCCTGCAGTACTTGTGATTGGTGCATTCTAGCTCTCGGTCTCTTTTCTTTCAACAGTCTCTTTCTTTGACAGCAATGAAATATTTGAAATGCTTGTCTGAAATGTTACACTGCATGTCCACTGCAGTATTAATAGTAAAGTGATCAGATCTGCATCTGTAAAGTAAACCAACTTCTTATCACTGCCACTGGCCTGCTGCCTTCTGTGTGAAAACCTTGTCCCTTACCTTTCACTTAACTTTGAAATTATTTTCTTTCAAGTTATTCTTAAAGTTGCCTGAGTCCCTTATTTTTTTTTTGCAGTTGAGATGTCTGACTTCTAAGCTTACAGGCTAGGATTTTTAGGCTGGGATCAGAAAGAATAACATTGTTCCCTGTGACACCAGTGATGCATCCAAGTTAAAATAGTTATTTTATTCAGCATGTGTTTCTTTTACGGGGAAAGGAATTCAGTGTACTTTGTTCTGGTTTTCATTATGGGAAAAACGTTTTTGTAAAAGTTACAAGAACATAAAATAAGGAGTCTTGTAATGAATGTTGCTTTCAAACCTTGTGGTGTTACGAAGAATGCTTTGATAGTGGCCTTGAATGATCCATCTGTATCAGTTATGGCAGTGCTGTACCTCAGTGTCACGGTTATCTTTGAGAATGCTGTGGAGCTGTTACCACCTAGTGCTGGAAACTTTTTAAGAGAGATGTTTTAATTTAGAATATATTGGTGTAATAGAATGGGCTGGCCAGCTTGAAACTGCTCTGTTCTTTTCAAGAGAATGCACCGAACTAAGGGTTTTTTCTTGTTTGTTTTGAGGTGAATATGTTTGTACTTAGAATATATTCACTCCTTAGAAGTTGAATCTATAAAGTCAGTGGTAGATTGAATGGCTTTTCTTCCTTGAAATAACCCCAAAGGCACCTGTCCTTACTGTATAATATTGGAAATCCAGCCCTGTCAATGTAAAACACAGAATAGCTCTAAATGTTTCCAGGCTGAAAAATCTTTTAAAATGTCAATAAATGATCTGAATTTACAAGGTTGAATACTTATCTGAAATTGAAGGGGAGAAAAGCACCTAAAATATATTTAAATGAAGAAAACCTACTCTAGTCTATGGAAAAATAATTTACTGAAATATTTCAGAATGCATTGAAAAGGATAATGTCATATTATTAGGAAAACCTGCAATTAGGATCCAGGTAGACTGTTAAATTGGCTTATTAAATTCAATCTGCAACCTGAATGACACCAAAGATTTGGAGGAAAAAAATGTGTCAATTAGCTATGTCCACTGTTGCTGTGACAACAGGATCGGAGAACAGTCTGATTAAAGGAAAACAAAACCCTCCCGAAAATAAAACTGCCAAAACCAAGAGAAGAACATTCTGCTGGTCCTACTAAACCAAAGTAACTAGACAATAAGAATATAATGGCATGCCAACTTAATGAAAATGAACCATTTAAGTATTGAATTTGTGCCTGCTGCTGTTGTTTAGGAAAATACTAAACCCAGAAATAGATAACTAAAATTAAAGGCAGTGTTGGTGAGGATTTGCTCACTTAGATATGTTTCCATAACTGTTAAGTCTAACAGTGCATGTTTTATTAAATTTCAGTGAGGAATGTGTTTGACCTACTGTTCCATGACACACGGGTGTCTTGTAAAGCAAACATTAGATGCCTGCAGACAAGCCCTCTGCTTCTTAACCATGGCTTGTGTAGAGATTTGTTACAGGATAAGCACTTCTGAAAAATATGTTGGTTATTTGGATATCTAAATGGAAATGGACCTCTGTGACTTGCTCATAGCTGCTATATGAATTATTGTTACCTGTGTTTTTCATATGAGATTTTATCTCAGATTTGTAGACCAAACAAGCTAATTTACCTTTTGTTTTGGTGGAGTCACCTCACTATTTTTAGGGCTGTACATGTAGCAGGATATTCCTACTGTATAGTAACTGTTAGATCCAACAGCAGGATTGTAAACCACAGCATAGTAACAATGTCAGCCAAGGTTTGTTATTTTTTTTTTTAATTAGTTTTGTCTCCTTAAACCAAATTACAGTGGGAATCTACAAGTTGTGAGACTGAGGGTAAAGATGGAAAATTATTCTAATTTGAATTGAATGAATTTGCTGATTGGGGAAGTTCTAGTTGTTGGAAGTAGAGACAAAAGGGAGAGATAGAAAGGGATAAATTTTATACCTGCTGAGCTGTAATTCAAATAAGCACCAGCAAGTAACTTTAATTAATCTCTAATTAGACCCGTGAGTTTTAACTGAGAAAGGGTTTGGCTTCTTAAAAATAATAAAAAAATCCCTCCACGACCAAAGACTATTTTTCCAGATTCTCCTAGACTTAATTGAAGTCCCAAACACCTCAAGCAATATTCTGGGCCAATTAAATCAGAGCAGGGACTAGATTAACACATTACTGTGCCTTGTTGTGCTTGCTTGCTAGAGTTAATGGTTCAAAAAGTGATGAACAACCTGGAATCCAGACCTAGATCTCGCAGCTGGCATTGCTCTGACCACATCAGATCTTTAACATTTTTTCTACTGATGCCTAGGAAGACTTTAAAAAGTAGGAGGAACAATAAGTGCAAATAAAGAGAACAAAAGGTGAGGGGAACAATTGAGCCCTGCTTATTAATAGGGTTTTTACGTGCTGAGAACACATTCTGCTGTAGAAGTAAGAGTTTGTTCTTCTCTGCTCTGTTACACCGCAGGATATTCATCATCATTTATGTTGCATGTATAAAGGATTGCAGTTCTACAATGTCAGGTTTTAATATGCATCTACCCTAATGCTACTTTGGAGGATGATTCACTATCTAGAAGCAGATACCAGTATTGAACACAAGATAATATTTTCTGTGTGTTTTTGGAAGCATTTATGCAGCTAAAAAGATGGTAGGATTTGACAACAATTTTCCCAGTGCATCTGCAATCACTAAGTAAGGGTCTCTACACAGTTCCTTTTTTTTAGACCTTTCTCTGGTGAGTGTGTGATTTATGTAATGCATTTGTCTATTTTGTAAAGGGTTAATTAAGAAGGGTCACTGAAATAAGCTTAACATGCTATTTATGTATGATACTCCATTTCATTTGCTTCATACAGTCTTAAAAAAAATACTGTTACAGTGCCTGCTTCTCTATTGACTTTAGATTACTTCTTATTTGCTGCTGCATTTATATTTCATGGAAGGGAAATTAAACCAAAGAAGTTTCATGCTGTAAATATAAAGGAAGAGGACACAGTAACCTCAAGCACTGATGACAGATGAGAAACCAATGTTAGAAAATTTGGATGAAAATTATCTTTGAAATTGAGGAATATCTTCTACAGCAGTAGAGTGAAATGGAGGTCACAGGAATATACAAGGTGTATTTTAAGTTCAGGTGGGGGAGGGAACTTGTCAGCTCTAGGGCACATTTAGGTCACTTAAGTACCATGATGGGAACAAGCAAAGAGTATGCTGAAGGAGGCTGGGAACAAACTGGCTAATGTTTTGGAGACAGCTGGGATTTCCAGGCATAATGAGTTGCTTAAAGACAATGAGTCAAACCTCAAAATATCCCCGACTGCAGCCTGTGTTGAGTAATTCCTGCCTTTTTGAATTCTTACTGTTGTGTTCTGCTGTTTGTGTCTACATGGTTTTTCCCTTTTTGTTTTTCCAAATTATTGACTGTTATTGACCTCTTCTTAAAAATAACCAATCAATAAAGTAGTTTTATTTGCCATTAATTTGATTCTCTAACATGAATGATCAGCCAGAAATACTAAGGCAGTCATGCTATTCTGCCAATGGTCAGTAAAAAGGCCACATTCAGAGAGGTTGCATACTAAAGCATTCAAGAAAGCTGTGGGCTGCAACAAAGCTGTCCCTGAAGTTCACATCACATCGTGTTGGTTCGAGGGGACCTGCTCTGGTACCACTTCGTGCACAGGTAAAATAAACAATATAATGGGGGAAAGCATAAAAAACAAATGACAAAAATAATATTTTGGAAGAGGAATTCCATCTTCACTCCTCTATCCTGTCCACCAATTGCTAGTTACAATGTCAAGGGTATAGAAGGTGCTTCTGCCCTAGGTCTGCCCAGCTACAGGGACCTTTTTTTTTCCACCTGCTGCAGTATCCATGCCATACCACATCACTCTTATCCTACTTTTCATTTCTTCTCATGATGACATCTCACTTTTTCTTGCAAAAATAACTGCCTTTTAGAGAAAGTTTCAATATAGTTGAATGCAAGCTTGATAATATTTTAAGTATTTTTTAAGACAGAACATTTTGTGGTAATACAAATTATTCTTTAGGATTTTTAAAAAATATGGATTGGTTTCCTTGTCTTAAAGCAATGGTACCACTAAAATAAAGTAATTTTAAAGTCAAAAGAACATGATCAATGAAATTGGCAAAGATATGAAAGTGGCACTCCAATGTCAGAATATTTTAAATAATTCATATCTGTTGAAGCATTAACTAGCAGAGGTGTATCTATCTTTGTAGTATTATTAATGCAAATTCTTTTTGAACTGCAAGATTTATAAAGTTTGTTTCACTAAATCAAACAATAACACAAGAGATGTGAAATGTGGACCAAATCAGAGCAGTGCCACCCTTTTGGCTAGCCTCAGATTTTATATGCTTGATTTCTTACCTTCATTCTCATAAATAGATCTGAATTTTCCTGTCCATTAGTAAGCATTCAAGTAAATTGCATTTTCTTACCAAAGTTCATGGCAGTGAACTGTAGCAACATTAAAATGGCATTTAGAGAGAGTGAAGAGTAGCTTTTCATGGCTGCCTCTATGAAGAGGAGTGTCAAATCCATCTGGTTATATCTCCCTTGATTTTGGTCCAGCTGTTATTTTCACCAATACTGAGAAGCACAAAGTGTCTGTAAAAGGGTCTGCAAAGGGTCGTCTTATGATTTATTGTGGCTACTTTATTTCTTTTATCATGAGACCCACTGACTTCCCTGAACCTGAGATGCTTTGGAATGATTCATCCATCACTTATGCCATAGGGCAAACAATACTGCTGAATACATACAGGTGACTTTATAATGTTGCCTTGCAGAAAGCAAGAGAATCTACCATAGTCCATTTTAGGGGTGTGGAAGGCTGACTATAGTTCTAGTTGCATGTGAGAACAGTTCTTTTACAGCTTTAAAATAAATTCTTATTTTTTTGTAAATTTTCATACTTAGAATGTGGGTCTTAGCCTTTTTTTGTGACCTGATAATAACACTAGTGTAGTACACAAGCTAATTATGTATTGGACTGTGTTAGAATTGCACAATCAATTGATTTGATTGTGTTAAGCAGTGTATCCATCAGATTCCATCTCAGTAAAAACTGTACTGATCTCATCATTGTTTAGCAGAACGAAACAAATCCTTTCCTTTCTGGGACACAATGACAATGTATGTTCCAACTTCTTAACTTATAAACCAAGGGAGTACTACTAAGAGAACTCCCATGATGAAGTTTGTTAATATCCAGTAAATAAATGTCCTCAATATAAGGAATAATTAAACAAAAAACAAACCTGACCTTGCTGCATTAGAGCCTGTATGCACTGTGTGTATTCTGCAATAATTCTCTGTTTCCAGGCTTGTTTTCCTCCACATTTTTCTGTATTCATAATACAACCATCACAAAGTAAGTCAATATGTAACTGGCCAATCTGCTAAGCAGAAAAGGAAAGTATCTCCTGGGAGAGAGAAGCAGAAACAAAAATTGGAATTTGCCACTCCTTTGGCAATTCTCCATCAATGAAATTTGAAAATTAAAGCTTAATTGCAGTCATTGTCATAAATTCTGCAGAGTAACTGCTTCTTAGCCAGGTTTGCATTTTGTGTAAATTCCTGGGTAAAATGTGGATGTCTGGTGAATAGCCATTAATATTTTAACTGTTTCATGAGGAGGCAATACAACTTTCTTAATGCAAAGTTATTTGTTATTTTAGTGCTTGAGGATTTGATACCCCTGACTAATTTGAAATTTAGGTGAACTTAAAGCCTAAGATGAGCTGAAATCAAGCTTTATTTGATTAAGGGGGTAAAAATAAAACTAGGTCTCTTGTACTGGAACTGCCCATTTCTAATTTTTTCTAATTTGATATAAATAGTAGCTTAAGTATTCCTGGCACCAAACTGACTGTTGTGGGTGGAATCAAGTCTGGAGCTGGTAGAAATTTCTATGAGCTTGTAGTGGAATAATTTCCAACCCAGAAAAGGCTTACTGGAGCATATCTAGAGTTAGACAATAGTTCAGAGATGCATACCACATGATATATATAGACAACATAAATTATTTATTCTGAATGGACTTGACAAAACAGAATCTAGAAAGAAAAACAAAAGCTTCTGCTCAAACTTTTGGTACCATCGACACAAACCAAATCAGATTCATGCTCATGTTCTGTTCTGGTCTTGCAAAGTCCTAAGCAAATTTCTCAAAATATCCGTCTGTGTGAAAGGCAAAGTACAGTGATGGACAATTGAGCATGATGGTAAAGTGCACAGAACTGTGCACATGAAATACTTGCTCAGAATCCACTCTGCTGCACGACGCTGCCTCTGCAAAAGGAGTTTGCCTTTTATATGCTTTTTCATCCTTTGCTGAATGTTAGGTGTTTAAACAGTACATCACTGCATGAGTCAATGCAGTCAGTCTACTGAGATGTGTATCTATAACCCCAGTTTACAGCCTTGTTTTATTCCAAATTAATAGGATACCTTACATTTCCAGTAGAATTAGAAAATCACTTGGAAAGCTGATAAGAGAAGAAAAATAATGCTATTTCCTTTGTCATTTTATTAAACTCTTGAGCTTTAAATATAGATAATTTAATTCAGGGTGATGCTCTGAACAATTAGGATGTTTGTAGAGAAGTTGTAACTATTTACTGATGATTGTTTAGAGGATTTTGAGAAAAATCTCATTGACTATGTATGTGAAGAATTTAACAGCTCTAAAACAGTAAAAAAATGCCTTAATGTATCTGGCATTCACACAGAAATGTCTCTCATTCACTTAGAGCTTGAGTTTTTTCAGTTCTGACCTGCTGATGATGTTGGGTCTTGACTCAAAACCTGGCTGCTGGTTTTGCATCCAGGTTTCTGGTTATTGGACATTGTGATGCCTTTTGCCATGTTTTCTTGATCCGCTTGCCATCAAGCCCCATCATAAATAATTAGTTAAGTATTTTTAAGTAGCACATCCAAGAGCTGGTTTACTTCTCTTCAATAGTCCTAATCCAACTAATTTTCACATGTTTAATATACTTTTCACTGAAGTACTCACATTATACTCCCTCTTTCTTAATGCTATCTTCTCATCCAAAACAACCCACTAAACACTGTGAGTTTTGGTGAGGTGAATGTTTCTAATCTTTGGTAACAATGTGAAGAGCTCCTGGTACTAAAAATATAATATGAGGGTCTGAAAACTCTATATAGAGTTACATGACCGTTGATATTACCATGTCAATTTAAATCTAAAAAACTGAAAACCAAAAGAAGCTTGTATAGTAAAAGTCTGAGTGTTTCCTAGGACTATTTAGCAGGCCAGATTTCAGAAACGGGTTTCTACTTGCTTTCTGACCTAACTAAGCACACTAATCTGTGTTTCCTTCCTAAAGTTCACTGCAAAACTGATACCAATGAGAAGTTTGTGAAAATCTATAGTTTGACTACTTGTTCCATCTTCATATGAGCAAAACTTAAAATACTAATCAGCTACCCCTGAAAACTATATTGTGATATTAGAATGGAAAGAATGCGCTAGTACCTAGGAAAGGCTGTAGAAAATAAGCAGTAACTGTGTTGTGACAAGTGAAAAGTATCATTAATGTTATAATCTTCATAGATAAAAACATATCTTGGCTTAGGCAAGATGAAATTTTAAGGCCTGGTTGTTCATGTGCTGCGCTAAATTCTAAAACTTTGCTTCTGAGGTGTATTTAATTATGGAATAGAAATTAATGGAACATCATGGGGGTCAGCTAGATAGTTTAGATTATCTGGAAGTTCATAATTTGAGGTGTAACCTCAAAATCAATAGGTAACCTTGGGGAATAAGATAGTGATTGTAAAGGTGGTTCGATAACACTTTGATCAATGGTTGCCAATAGGGTGGTTGATGCAGGCCTGCCATGGGAACTCATGGGATGGGTATAGAGCTGCCAAGGGAAGTTTCTGTTATTCATATAAGAGGAGAGCTGTGAGTCTGATGTGGGAGCTAACAGGATGGGTACAGAGCTGCAAAAGAAAGTTTCTGTTCTTCTTAACAGAGAAGAGCTGTGAGGACTGCCAAGGGAGTTTCTGTTCCTCTATCCAAGGTACTAGCTCTTCTTATCAGAGAGTTGGCAAGACTGCACTGTCCTCAAACAGGACAGTAGAGTTCACTGCCAAGGAAGAGGCAGCTGAAGATGAGGAAGGCCTAGTGGGGTAGGGAGGTGAACAACCCCCATACTGGGGGGTGTGCAGCCGCAGAAAGACCAGAGACCAAAACTGCTGGGCGGGGTTGCTGCCTTGAGCCGCTGCCTCCTGGCACGTACTGGCCATACGTGCCAGGACTCAGGGGCTCTATAAAAGCTGGACTCAGGAATGGATGAGCTGAGCTGCACATATCCCGCCATCGAGATCGTGTCGTCTCCACGGGGATGCCCGCTAAGCATGCGAGCCGACCAACTCCCCTGCACCTGGGGACCATACATCTGCCTGGTCTGTGTCTTAGGGTAAGTAACGCTGCTTCGCTTCCTTCGTAGGAATAATAGCTTTGCCTGCTTTGTAGGAATAATAGTGGTATGGAACACAAACAATAAACAAGCTGTGACAATTAATGATAATTTCATGTGGTGATTGAATACACGGATCCTCAACACCCTACTACAGTGATTTAGCATAGCTCACATGTTGTGCTTTTAGCACCTTGTTGAGAGAATAGAAAAGTTCCAAACATGTTGCTGTTTGTATCCCCAGCTGCAAGTAGTGCATATTTTGGGAAAAGAGTCCTACTTTAGAGATTTCCTTTAGTGGTATCCTGCAGGTTTACACCAGCTAGAGCTTTGGCCCAAGCTGTTTGATCTGTCTTTCATGAGATGACTGCAGGATTTCTGTGCCCGAGCCACTGTAGGAATGCTATGTAGGTTAGAACCCTTGGGCAGAGCTGCACTGGAAAGGTTCTAATGAGTGACAAGGCAAGCCCTTTAAAAATGCAATAACAAAAGAACCGAACAGATCATTTGAATAGAACTTACAAGAGGAAAAGGTGAATATAGAATATGAAAAACTGTAATATATGCAGTTCCATCCAAAGGTATGTCTATTGTTCTCAGCTAGGTTAATGGCCATATCTGGAGGCATGTTTATTTAAAAAAAGAAACATGATAGATTTTGTAAATATCAAATAATTTGTAGGATGAGTTTCCTAAGTGTTAACAGGCTGACTTCTTTTGTTTAAAGGAAAAAAAATCCTGCCAATCCCAGAAGATATTTACAGCAAGGGTTTCAAAAAGCTCAGCCTAAAAAGTAATCTGATAAATGCTAAATCCTCAGTATCTTCTATTACGGGTGGCTACAAATGTCTAGAGTCTTCAAACACTGAAATCAAACAATTTAACATCAGGCTTCCTCTCTGTGAAAGCTCATAGTCTCTTTGCTTAACATCCACATTCATTTTCTTCAGCTCAAAAAATAAGAAATTTTAATTAACAATAAACTAGCTCCCTAACATAGATTCGGTGTTATGAGCAGACCCTGATCAGTTTGAAAGGGATATGAAGACTGTTACTCTGTTGGCTTACAGAGACTGAGAGCACTGTAGAGATGACACATTTGATTTCTGTAGGGAAGGGGAAAACTGACTGCTCTAACTAATGACATTCCCTGTTGGCCAGAGGTAGTGCAGAGAAAATGGCAAGTCTGGTACTGCAGTAGAAAATGTTTAGGCAATGAAGTTGAGCTAAAGGTAAAAGTGACATGAACAGCACCCCACTTATGTAGGTTTTAACTTGTTATAGTTTGAGATGTTCCAAACAAATAAGGAAGCCCATCTGAGTGACTGATGGTGCAAGAAGAAAGTTCAACAAATAAATAAATAAATTCTTAGGGAGAGAAATTCCTAATGTAAGTTCCTTGTTATTTCACTTTCTGCTGAAGCACTTCTGAACTATATAGATGTAACTAAGTCAAAAGGGTAGGTTGTGCTCAGCACTTCTGCAAATTGCATCTCTCATTGATGTGGCTGTGTATGAACTAATTTGTTCTTAGAGCATCTGTGTTTTTTAGGATTGTTATCCTGATTTGAACAGATTTTATTTTGTTGTTGTTAATCAAGCCAGTAAGGATCAGAGCTTTTATTTTAAGTGTTAGCACTTGGTCAAGTTGTAAAGGTGTGTGGCTTTTGACACAGTGATCAAAGAGATGCATTGATTCTTACAGTTGTCTGCCTGAAATTCAGCTGTTATGATCCATCTAATTATTTGAATTCAACAGATTTGCAGGTGAAATGATGCTAATTTTGCAGAATGATTCAAGTAAAGGACTGTGGAAACTGTGAAATTTTGCTAATCACAACACAGAATTTATGTCATAAGAAAACAACTGGAATTGATGTTTAGAATAATCGTTCTGTTATTCAAGGGTATGATTGCTTGTGTGGTCACATAGAACTTGCCCTCCACACTGTGATACAAATCAGCAGAGAGACAGTGCATGACTGAGAGTCACAAAAGAAAACACAAAATATTCTCACTGCCCCTAAGGGAAGTTAAAACTACTTTGAAATGAACTTTATGGCTACTGTAGGGGTTGCTAACACATAATCCAGAGAAGGGGATGTAAAGATAAGGCTTACAGGTTGATCCCTGAGGTAGCATCTGCTTCGGCCTCTGCTATTACTGCTGAGAGAAAAGCTGGTTCTCTTTGCAACCTTCCCTTACATTTTCCTTTCTTTTATATTGTCAGGGAAGATATCAGTGGACAGTAAATGAAGAATTAGGTGAGGGAATCTTTTATTGTTGTTGCACAACCTGTTGCTGGGTGTGGGACTGAGGGATGGGATAATTCACTTTAAGCAGTTGACTCCACAGATTGGCTCATTGAATAGGTTCATTTTTTATAAATCCTTGAGGATTTTTCTGTCTGATCTGAGATTCTCTCCTCAATTGTTCACATTCTTTGTGTTTTCCTCTTGCTTCTCCATTTTTATTTACACTGCTGTATATATTAAAAGACGAAGAGATATTATACTAGTCTCCTTGTGCCTATGCACGTAGTGTACCCTATGTGGAATAAAGAGTGATTAAAGTCTCTTTTTAGAGGATAACAGAGTGAAGGACTTACAGTTTGACTTTGCTGTTAAACCTACCCAAGTAGATGAGGAAAGAGCTGATTATTAGGATGTCAAGTATCTGAATTGTTATTCCTTGGAAAACATCTGAAGTATTTTTAGATTATATTTTCTTCTGTCAGAGCTGAAACTTCATGATTTTGTTTCCTTTTTTTTATTTTTCTGGTGTATTTCCTTTCTGTTTAGTGTCTCAGTGAGGAATATCCAAGGTCACTCCAAGTTGCTATTGACAGAAAATGAACGTGAAAATGTATTTAAATTCAGCAATATGTCTGAGTTTGTCAGGAACCCTACTTTTTATTTTTTACTGATGGGAGGAAGAGGGCCATCTCCATTTTTGCCACTTGCCTGGATAATTTTGAGCAAAGCTTAACTAGTATTACTAGTGTGTTGTGGTTTTGTTTTGGTTTGGTTTGGTTTTTTTGTGGAATGAGTTAACAGCCTGTGTATTCATTCTTCTTTCCTTAGATCACATGCAGGACTTTAGAGAGGCATTACGCAGCTGTTTTCATCCTGCAAACGCCAAGAGAGTTCAGAAGGTGTTCAGGTGTTGGTACTGTTATTGACTCTGACTGTGATGTGTTGGGTCAGCTGAGGAAAGTCACTGCTCTTGTCTTTTCTTTTTTGTCTGACTGACATAGTTTACAAAACCCATGTTTTGTTGCTTCAGTGGACCAAGTGGAATCTTCACAGCCAGTACTATACTAAACTGATATAGATGTCACCAAAAGTAGCTGGTGTCAGGGCACTTCAGCAGTAGAGGTGGACCTGGAACTACCGCGGAGGTATTAGAACTGGGTAGATGTAGCTGCCATAACTTATTGCATTACAGACACACAATCAGATCTGTAAAAAGAACTGGTTTTTTCTTATATGTTGGCCTCATACCAAATGAAAACCCTGCTACAACTTGCAAACATTAGGAAATGCTTTAGTCCTGAGACAGAACTCAAAACAATACATTGAACTTTAAGGTAACTAGGACCCAGCAGAAGAGATTTAAAATAGATTTAATTGCCCCATTTTGGCTTAATTAGTGATCAGAAGGAAAAAACTTTCTTAGGATAAAACAGTGAGAACATGTGCTATGGGAGAAAAAGATTTAGGAGTCTGCTGATCACATCTCATGATGCAGATAGCAGTATTGTCCCCTTCCTCTGTGCACCATCATAGTACCTCTGGGAAATATGGCACTGAGGATGAGGATAAAAAAAGTGCTATCCACATATATGTGTGTTTTATGCATTCTTCCTAGGCATGTCGAGTCATTCCAGCTCCTTTTTTTTTCATTAAAGGTCACTAAATAGTCACTATGATAAAAGTTGTGGATTTTTTTCTCTACAGATGTGTACTGAATTCTGGTAAAGTCATTTTTAGCACCATTAAAACTAACAGCTTTTCATTAGCATTTGCACTGATGTCAGCATTTTAGTGTCATATAATTTTATTTAATTTTTCACCACACAAATACACCCTCGGTTTCTGCATACCATCTGCTGCAGTAGTGTGAGCTGGAGGATTGATGGTGTGCTAACACACTCAGAATTTGCTGTTGTAAGAGAAGGAATGTCAAGCTCTGAAGCTCTAGGCTCCCAGTGTAGCACGAAGATCAGGAGTGGCAAAGGTGACAAATCACAGTCATCACAGCACATCCTGTGTGTTTTTTATAGATACAAAAGAATAATTTCCCAATTAGGCTGTTGCCTGTGCTTTGTGCTGCTTAACTCTCCCTGCTGATTGAGTGCATCAGATTGAGGACCCTGGCAAGCGCCGTGCAACCTGACATTCAGAAGTTGGGTGGAATGAAACAAGCAATTTCCAGTTTCGATACTGGGTAGTTGGATATAAACAGAAAGAAAATGCAGTTAGAAGAGTATTATTTTATAAGTGATCCCAATAACTGTTATGCAAATGCCAATTCCATGAAATCTGTTTAAATCTGTAATAGTAACTGTGGAAATCTAAGCAGACATTTCAAGCACTGCCCACTTTTTTTTTTTTTTTTTTTTTTTTCTGTTCCTCTACAACTGCAAAGTCTCTGCCTATTAAAGTGATCTTACACACTATAAAGAGGAAGCAGTTCTTTTTACCTTGATGTCTAATGTACCTCTTGAGGAAAAAACAGGGCATCTTTTTTTCCTCTGTCTTTATATTTAACAATAGCAAAGGATGTGAAGTTTCATTAGGAGAAACTGTCTTTTCTTATGTGCTTTCAAGCACATGTGTTCCATCACATGGATTCTTTTCTATAGTTATATCTTTGAAACTCTGGTGAATATATATTGCAGAATATGTCACTCACTGGTGAAAAGAATCTGAGTGTCATATTGCTATAAGAATTTTTGGGTTTCAACAAACTATTTAAAAATACTTTTCCCTCAAGGCCTGTTAATCACTGAAATTGCTATAAGTCTTATTTTATTTAATCAATGGCATCTTTAATAGCTTTATTTTTTTTTCTTTAGATATTCACTGTATGCAAGAGTTTGAGAAAGCAGTTACAAAATCTAAATTAGTTGTCATTCTTCAGAAAATAAAACCAGAGAAGAGACTGAGGGAATTGGGATTGTTTAGTTTGGAGAAGAGAAGGCTGAGAGGAGATGTCATCGTTTTCTACAAGTACCTGAAAGGAGGTTGTAGTGAGGTGGGTGCAGCCTCTTCTCTTGAGTAAATAATGACAGGACTAGAGGAAATGGCCTGAAGTTGCTCTGGGGGAGGTTTAGATTAGATATTAGGAAGAATTTAATTACTGAAAGAATAGTCAGGCACTGGAACAGTCTGCCCGGGGAGGTGGTAGAGTCACCATCTGGAAATGTTGAAAACCTGTGCAGATGAGGCACTTCAGGACATGCTCTAGTTGGATGGTGAGGTTTTTTGGTTGGTTGGTTTGGGGTATATGACAAGACGTGGTGATCCTACAGGTCTTTTCCAACAGTGACAATTCTGTGATTCTGTGATATAAATTTGCAATTTAAAATTAAGGTGTTTTTTTGGGTAGATCAAGATTGTTTCCTGCTTTTGAAGGAAGACAGTGAGAACTGCATTCTTCTGTTTGCATAGCTCTGATTGCAGATAATATGTTTACTGCAGTATTCAGAAAACTGAATAGTAAGAAGCCATTTACACTTAAAACATCCTTTTAATGATGCCTTTTCTAAGGGTACAAATTCCTGACTTCTGTGAACTTAACTTTAGTAAGGAAAACTGAGATGACCCCCTAGGAAGTCACTGTCCAAAAGTCCCATCACAAATAACAGAATTAATTTAACACCTTGACTTTAATGACATCCAAGAAACATCTGACGTCAGATAAGCTGTTGATGTGATGACACCACTTGCTTCCAGTCTGCCCAGTACAGTCACACCATTTCTTTAGAAATACCTGTTTTCTCTTATATTTTTTAATACAAGTTGTTGAAACGTGAGACTTGGTCACTTGCACTACACTTAGCACAGTAAGGTACTAGTCTATGGTTAGTGCCTTCAGGCCACATAATAGGTAAACAGACCAGATTTCTGAAACAATATGAAGGCATTAAAGGAAATTTTGACTTCTCCTAAATGGAATGCTTTGCTAGGTGTCTAACAGGAAGTTGTGTGCATTCCTTCTCTGCAGTTCAATTTTTTTTTGAGGTGAAACACTGTGTTTTGGTTATGGTTTTTTTTGTTTGTTTGGTTGTTGTTTGTTTGTGTGTTTGGTTGGTTTTTTATTGGCAGTTTAGATAAGAGGCATGAGATTGTAAGTATTTTGGGGCTAAACCATCCCTATCTTATTTACGTGAAGAGTATTCAGCACCCACTATCTTGAATAATACTGCAATAAATGTGATGTAAAAATGCATTAGCAATGAAGATCCAGCTGAGACAAGGAGTGTTAGGCATAGACATTTTTTCAGTCTTCCTTATTCTTATTCACATGACAGAAGCTAATTTTAAAGAAAAAAACCTCACGGAATTCCAAGAGAATAAATAAAATAAAAAATGTTAGTCCTATTTTATGGTAGTACTAAGCATTATCAACAGTAAGTCTTAGCTGGAATGAATCTCAGTGAAAGTTGTTTTAAAAAGTGCAATAAAATTCTAATATCCTCTGAAAGGTTATTATCCAAGTAAAGAAGGCATTTATGTATAAAGCTATACCAATTTGTCACATCAAGATAGGGCTTTTCATGACACCAAATGTGAACTAATTCTCTTCACTTACAGTGTGAGTAGCTTTATTCCAATACCACTGAAGTCAATGACAGACTTGCCATTAAATTGTCCTCAAATAATAGCACGGAACTATTGGTAGAATGGCCATGAGATGGCAATTCCAGCTGGCAGCATTTACAAAGGAGACTTTATGAGGAAGTTGGGTAAATTCAAAGTCCAAGTGGAGTAGAGGGCAGCAAATTTTCACTCATTAGACTGGATTTGCAGAAACATAAAAATTTACTGTAACAAATAAAAAAACTGACATAAGTTTGTATTAGTGCCATTACATTTAATTGCTGGAATGTAGCAGAACTATGGAGTTATAAGCTAGTAATGAGGTTTATGGAAACCAATTATAGTATAAACATCTAAGAATGGCTGTACTGAGTGGGTGACAATTGCTAGGCATTTCCTAGTGTTGAGTTCTTTCACAGAGATGTTTTAATTGCTAAGGATAGTGCTGTGAAAATTGAGTAGCTTATTTTATTGCTTTTTGTTATTTCAGTAGCTAACCATTTTCCACTCTAGATTGTAAATATTTTATTCCTGCTGATTTGGTTGTTTGTGTTTCTTTAATTTGAAGTTATTTGGGTTTATCATATTTTTATTCTATATTCTTTCCATGGGGAAGATGGACATTCACCTGTCACCAGAAATTCACCTGTCTTACTGTGTCAAGCTCTTAAAGTGGTAGTTATCATCCACTGAAGATGCTTGTATAGTATTTCTGGACCAATCTGATCCTAGCTGTTAGTAAGAAGCAGCTGAAGAGAAGGCAAAGCTAGTGATTTGATTCATATCCAGTAACAAGCATTTCTGTCACTGAGTGAAGTGTCATTTCAAATAAGTCTCTCCTGTGTGATTTTTATGACCATTCTTATCATAATATCTAGATAGAATGGGTAAATATTGTCAAAATTTATACTCAGGCCAGAAGATCCCAAAGAAGCTGCTCCCACACAGTACTTAGAAAAAGAGTGACGATTTCCTAGACTGCAAAATAGAAAAGTGAGGAAGATGCACAATAAATATGTTAACTAATATAATTTTGCGGTGTGGGGAAAGGTACAGAACTGAAGAAAAAAGCTATACACAGCCTCCTTAAAAAAAAATATACTACACAAAGACCTAGGCAACGCTGCCACAGGACTATGTGTACTTGTTAAGTTCCTGTGTGGTTCTATCTTCCTATGATTTTGGTTTGTATGTAACACTTTTGAGTTCCACCTTTGTGATCCTTGCGCTTCTGTGTGAGTAATGGAAAGAGTTCCTGATCCTGATCCTGATCTGTTGGCACTTTCATTCTTTATTGAAGTTTCTCCCCATTCAGGTCTGTCTTAGATAAACAAGTCTTTTTTTTGCATTCTCCCTATGCATGAGGATTTTCCCATGCCCTTAATCAGATTTAACTAAGTCCTTAATCATCTCATTATATTAATTCAGATTTTCTAATACGATCATTTGCATCACTTAGATGACATAGAGTTGTCGTAATCTGGCTGTGAATTCCCTGTGGCATAGAGAAACTGAAGGCTGTACAGAATTTAACATCTTTGAGTTTCTCCATTGGTTGGTTTACAGAGGGGAATGACAGAATCTGGGAGAGGGTGGATGAGATCGTTTGTGCTACACCAGTCCAAGGCTGGGAAAAAGTTTGGCCCAGTGGGTTTCAGCCACCTGTAAGATGCAATGTTGTAAGAGCACCTCAGTGGTTGTGTTTGTTCATGTAAAGAGAGTGCAGTAAAATTTAACTACAGAAGTTTGGATAATAATTTATGTGTCTCAAATGGGTGAAATATTTAGTGTCACACTCTGAAAATCCCGATGGCTGTGCTATTTAAGGCAAATTCTGTTTTTATCAATAGATTGTGACATATGACAAAAAAAAAAAAGAGAGCCTGCAGCAAAGTATAGTTTAGCTAGGTCTCAATTAGTTTTTATAGGTCACCTATTCTCAGTTAATTCAACACCATCTGATTGCGAGAAAGGTACTTAATGTGGCTTAATTAGAAGGGATGTCTTTTATCATCGTTTAATGTAGTTGCATTTATATAAAATCAAGGATTGGCAGTAGGTTTTTTTCCTTGAGATTCTTGGGTCTCAATCTAACAAAAGCCAATAAATAAGCCAATCTGCTCCCAGATTTCCTGTCTGGTGTTTGTAGTGTAAGCAGCATAAGGACAAGCTCTACAGAACAAATGACCACTGCTCAGAAAGAATCTCAACCTTGCTAGCTTGATAAACAGAGAAATAAACCAGTAAATGCCATAATAAGTTGAAACTTGAATTTTACATTTCAAGGGAAGAGGAATTTTATGGCTAATTGTACCACTTGAAAATTCTTCAATGTTTTCTATCTCACTCTAGTATCCAACTTTTAAAAAGGCTGAAATATTTTTAAAGAAAATTTAAGAGAAGTTGCTTCTTGGTATTAATCAACAAATATTTTGTAAAGATGTCTCTTGTCTGTCATAACAATTTTTCCTCTTATGTATACTGTGCAGCAGTTCCTAAATATCTTGTGAATATAAAAGAAAATTAAGTAAAACAGGATGTAATCTTTACAGTAAAACCACAGCATTTTTAATTAAATTTCAAGACAGAAATTAATCTTGAGTATTTGGGAAATAGGGGTTTTTTTTAGAACAAAGGCAATACCATCAAATTCAAAACCTTTCAAAAATACCTTGGTTTTGAAAAAAGCTCCAGCATCTTTGATGTTGTATCAAAAGAAAATTGTTTGAAATTTTCAAAATGTTTTCTGCTGAGCATCTAGATGGAACAAGTCTTGTGATTACACTCCTACAAGGCTGCTGCATTATTTTCTCTGAGATATGACCAGTTCTGAACACTAATACTCTGTGGTATTTAAGTAAAGCATAAATATATGCATATAACTATCCACTCTGCAAGCCTCAAATTACCCAATGCACAAATGTGTTTTTACTGAACTGATATTGGATATACTAAGGGCAGACAGACTTGACTGTCAAAAAAAAAAAAAAAAAAAAGGATGTTCACATGACAATAAATGAATTGGGTTTGAATTATAGTAAATGTATCTTCATCAAGCTCCCAGATGTACTTCTCTCACAGTTCAATGCTATTAAATTCTATACAATAACAGGCTTGTTAAATTATAATTAACTGCTAATTTAACACATTTAAAAGCATTATACATTTTGCACTGAACTGTGTTTTTTAATGACTTCAAATCATGTATTTGTATCGTGATCTATTCATTCCAGATGTTTGGAAGAATTTGTCATTGGTTGGGAGAATTTGTCATTTTTATTTATTAAATTTTATCCTGTTCATTGTCACCCTTTTACAACAACCAGAGAAGTCATAAGAGTCAGTGAAGCATAAAGTGAAGGCATAAACAAGGAAGTGGTTCACAAAAAAATACATAGAAATCTAATGACAAAGAGACTAAGATGTTAATGAAGAAGATGCAGTTAAGATTTACAGGAGGATTTTCAAGTATACACTTTCAGGCATCAAAATCCTGCCATTTGAAATGCTAGATGAGTCCTGGTGTACTTTTACATTGTTCAGAAGAAAAAGTGTCTTTTCTTCAATGAAATTAGGATATACTTTTAAATACACCATGCTGCTTGAGCAACTAACCTCCAGCTAATGTGCTAATGCCACTTCCAGTTGATGTACCTGTTTAAAATGAACAATGCTAATGACAGAATACTGAGAAAAATTAGGCTGAACTTGTCAAAATTAATAGAAGAGATGGCATCTTAATCTTAGCCAGCAAAGGCTAATAGAATCAAATGTTTTGCATAAGCAGACTTTGTACTGTTTGTGGTTTAGAAGAAATGCACAGTTCCCATTCCTGGTTTACAAAGCTGTATTGAGTTAAGTGATTTGAGTATATCCCAGCTGGACTGAGCTAAGAGTTTCCTTCAGAAAACTCATATTCTTTAATTATTTCCTTTCTCTGATGTTGCCAGCCAGCCCTCAGGAAGTTAATAGACCTCCTTTGGGTACAGTACATGCATATTGCTAAGTAGGTCTGACCTTTCAAGTTCTGATGGACTTTGTAGGTACACCCTCAGATTTGTTCATGTTTCACTCCATGAAAAATGCCTGTTCACATGGAAAATGAAAGAACATCATGTAATATGTAACATGCTGTTCCTCAAGCAACAGAGCTAAGTAAATTGAGTTTCCTGTACATTCTTCTCCCATGTTCTTTTATCTAGCTTCACACTATATGTGTCTCCAGTACTATTTCTGTCCCTTAAATCTTCTGTACTTTAACTTTTCAGACTCACACTTGCTCTGGATCTCTCTTAGGGACATTCTTATGTTATTCTATAAAATATGATCATCCGTGCAACATGGTAAATAAAACAGGCTTCCTGAACAGTTCCCACTAGTGGCATCTTCTCTCCGGTATTTGTACCAGTTATATTACTGCAGAAGATGAACTGCCACTGTAATTAATGACCTTTTTTTCAAATAAAAAGCTGAAGTCATTATGGTAATATATGCTAACCAAAGGTTACAGTGTATAGTTTTAGGAGAAGCTGACTTGCTGTGCTTTGCTGAGTGTTTGTGTCATGTTTCTGGATTTAGTCAATAACTTAACTATACTTTGGCAAAGCAACTTAGATTTGCTATGTCTCTCCTATCTATAGAATTAAAGACAAGATGCTAATCTCAGTAATGTCTACTGAGATCTTCCATGTGTTCTGGCTAAGTTTTCATAGTGTTAAAAGTAAACCTTTGAACTGTATTTCCACAGAGTGGTAGTCCATTGGTATTATTTTTGGAACTATATTTGATGCTGTATAATTACTACTGTAAGCTCTGTGCTACCAGAAGCCTTCATTAATCACAAATATTTTGCTCATCTAGTTACAAGTCTTCCTTCCCTTGTTCCACTGATTTCCACTTTATTTCTTATTTTGTTTGAATCACTGGCCCAGAGCAGCTATAAAGTGTAGACATTTATGGCAAAAACAAAGAACAGCAAATTCCACACTGGGCAATGTAGCAGTCATTTGTTTGTTTGCATGCTGAGAAACCTGCCACAAGTACCAGAACTTCTCTCTGGTGAATAATGTAATAAATTAGATTTCATCACCATGTAATCACAGATCCATGAGAAATGGATATAAAATTTTTTCTTCAAATATTTCTCAGTAGAGCCCATCATGCTATACACACCAACTCTGTTTGAAAATGTACTTGCTTATTAGCTGGCTATGTTTGCTTTCAAAAAGAAAATCCAGTCTTTTTTACCTCAAAAGTTGCATGGAAGCTCTACTTCTTACTAGCTAATAAAAATGCATACAGAAGAGATGACTGTAAAAGTAGGGCATATTTGTAAGCATCTGCTACATTTATATGTTCTAAATGTGTCCATTTGTGTAGGCAGATCCACAATTTAGCTGAAATAGAACGAGACAAAAAAAGTCTTAGAAATATTCTGAATTTTCTTTAGAAATTTTCACATTTTTGATATACCAAAATGTAAATAAATGAATGAGGCGTATTGGAAATGTTGAAGAGGCAATGAAGCTGATACTGGCAAGGAACCTGAAAACTACTAATGTTGTGTTTATTGACATGTTTTCATATTTAAATATGCAAGCCAGATGATGGAGGGTCAGATGTACTGGGATGTATCAGTTGGTTAAATTATGTCAACCCAACATTGCTGAAGAGCATGCTAAAGCCACAACAAATGCAGAGTATGAACTCTAGCCTGAGATGATTTTGTGAAGTATTAGTTCCTCAAGAGCTATGTTGAAACTCTTTGTAGGTGTTGAAAATTATTAACAAAGGAAGGCTTCTAGTGCTTCCACTGGTGTCCTAGCCTTCTACATGGAAGATTTAAGGCATCCTAAATGAGGTAATAAGGTGATAATCTTTAGGTATTTTTTAATAAATAGTCCTAAGTACTTACTGCATTTTGGTGATAACAGTCAGCTGTCAGGAAGACAAGGAAATGGGTAGAATCAAGGGAAGGTGCCTGTAGATGCCCTGTCCAAGAAATATTCTGCTTGACAGAAGGGTCCAGTAATGTACCTTTTCTGTTGCATCACCACTCTGTTTATGGCTCAGAGATCTATGGACTCTAAAGTTTTTTTGGTGGGTTCATTGTGATATGTATCATAAAGTGACTTTTGGGGAAGTGTATGTGTTCCTTTTTTTGTATGCAGACAGCATATTAAGTCTTATAATGCTGTTTTATTTTTTTAAGTATAGCTCATTAGCATTCCCCCCCCTTTTATTTTTTTTTTTAAGCAAGCGATAACTACAGCTTCCTGCAAGAGGCTTTTTACTTCTAATAGACTCTTTTATTCTGCAGTTTAAAAGGAACATTTTTTCCCTCTTCCTTTAATATAGACTTGAAAATTTTTATACATTCACTGTGAGCTTCAAATAATCGTGTCTTTTAATAGTCTTTCTTTCATAGATAAGGCATTTTTACCCTTTTAGCTGCTCCTTTTTGTTTGCTTTCAGAAAGCTGCTTCTTTTTCATATAATCCTCTCCTTGGAATTGAGAGTTACTGTGGTTAATTTATGTGTGTGTGGTTTCTTCACACCTCCAAAGACACTGAAATCAATTTTGAATTGAAGAGTTGTTCTTGTTTAGAAAGTGGGTTTTTGGTAATTGCAGCTTGTGCTGGGTTCAATGTGCTACTACGGAAATAAAGAAGAATTGCTTTGCAGTTCTGGATTACCCTTTTTATAAACTAGTAAACTAAGGCATTTTGCTTTTCTGTCTCTTTGTCTTTCTTCTTATCATGGGTGTAAGAAAGACAATGTGGAAAGTATTGTGTAGGGATGTTGCTATTTTTTGGACAGATTTACTTTTTAAAATTATTAATTTATCTGAACTTTGCATTCAAAGAATGAAGAGGGAGGAAAAGATTTGTGCCTGAACCTTCATCCATTTACCTATCGTTGTTTCCCTAAATTGTAGTTATACAAGGTGTTTTAAAGTGGTATATGTCTATTAATTATCACATAAAGAAAAAAAATTAAAATTAATAATCTGATTGAGTCTCTGTTAAATGAAAAATTTGCCTCGAGTCTTTCATTGCAGTATAGTAAAGAATACACAGGAAGAATCTTAATTTAAGGCAAGGCGTACAAATCACTAATAACATTGAAAATCCTTGTTTTCCTCAAAAAATAATCCAGGAATTTCCTTTTAAATTAAGGAATTAAAATCTTATGTCATTAGAAATATCTTTGGAAAAGAATATTTGAATATTCAATTGCATGGTGTATTTTGAGCAAGTTTTGGGGAGTTTCATTAGGGAAAAAGTATGTTGGTATTAGTAGTAATTTACAGGAATATTTGTTGAAAATTAAGTACCTGTAAGACTAGGTATCTTGCAAGTGATAAATAAAGTACATTGAGAAGATGTAAAATCTGAGATCTGAGTTAGTAGGAAGTTTCATCTTTGTTAACTTCACATCTTCAGATACTAAGGTTTTGATACTGATACAATCAACTTCAATGACACTATTTTAGTATATTTTGAGCTGAAATCAGGGGGGGAAATAAAAAAAAAAAAAAGGAAAAGAAGAAGAAAAAACCCCTCTTGTACTCTTACTATTCAATTCAAACATTTTGTAGTGTTTCCAAAGTCTCCTTTGTCTATCACTAAACATTCAGAAGGAAGCTGAATCTGTTTTTCAGAAATGGGGATGTGGACATGGTATCAGTGCATAACACCTTTGGTTAGAATTCTTCTAAAGAATTCCAGTTCTTTAAAGCACGTGGACTGTTCTGGGCCAGCGTTTTGAGTGAGAGTAATAGCTTGGCTTAACCTCCTGACTGGCTGAGCCATGTTATTTCACTGCAGTCATCTTTTTTACATGTCCTTGTGGAGAAATAAGAACTAAGTTTAGTGTGCCCTCCTTCACCAGATCATGCCAGACTGCTCTTATAGGAGATTTGACCAACACTTCATGTATATTTATGATGTAAATTGTGAATACTTAAGATCTGGTTGTGAATCCTGCTAAATAAAATATGGGGGTTCTTTTGTTTGTTTTAAAGCGTGTAATGTTTTCAAAATGAATTTGAACATGTTTTGCCTCTCACAGAAATGATTATATTTAGATTCTTAATTTTAGAAGATAGCATTTTCAGTTTAAAGTAACAAAGAATTGCCACATCATTTTTCTCTAACTATTTCTAATGACTAATGCAGTCAAAATTGCCTAGTGTACCAGTCATAGTTAGAGCATGGATACTATTTACTGGAATAGATTATTTTTTTCAATAATACAACATAAATAAGCAATTTGTGTAGTAAATAGAAGAAAATAAGTACTTCTAAATTAATGAGATCTGTCTACACAGACCGAAGGGAATTACACTTAAAAAAAAAAAAAAAAAAAGAAGGATGTAATCCATTCCACATGTAGTACTCCTTGGAGTTAGGTCTGATATTATTTCAAAGGCACTTGTGTTAAAATGACATAGACAAAGCGACTATGATTAGTCAAATGATGGTACAGAAAAAAGTTCAAAGCCTATAAAAGGAGCATTTGTTTTGTTAGCTGCTTATCTAATATTCTAATATTCTGATTATCTAATTCTATTATCTAACATTATCTAATTCTATTATATAATATTCTAATATTCTAATGTCTAACATTATCTAATACGGGCAGTAAACAGTTAAGAGGGCAGCAGAAAAAATCTGTACGCAGGTCATAATTTCAGCCCTTCTTCATCATTATTTATGATTCTCATCATCCATTGCAATATTTGTTATTTTTTAATTGATGTATTGCATTTAAGTAGAGTATCATATTCTAATAGATAGCTAAATGGACTAAATTGCTACTGTAATTAGTTACAGATCTAGTATATCTTTATTTTAACTATTGAATGCGTAATTAAAATTCCTTCTCATGGAGAAGGAAAGAAGTTGGTACCATTAAACTAATTATTTATGTGAAGTGAAATTTTTCTGCTCTTTTATGTGATATCAAAGATTTGAACGCATAGGTAAGCTCTTATCAAAAGTGAGAACATGGTAACCACGTTCCAGCCACTTTGGATCACCATAACACCATGCAGTGTGGGGTAAGTGTTAAACTTGAAAATGTTGTCAAGAGGTGTAAAAGGGAAGCAGAACAGATGTGCAAGATTTCTGTCAAGAGAACCTTGGTTATAACATCTAAGATTTGGCTTAATGGGAATTAGCGTAATTATCTAGGAGTAAACAACCTAAATTTAGAAGTTACTGTACATATGGTAAAACATCAGGTTTTATTTGTTATCTTCTAATTTCAATCAGAACTTGAATGTTCAGTAAGAGTAATGTCTACTACATTTATTCATTTTGCTAAGCTCTGAAGAAATTCTAGTGGAATTGTAGTTCTCTATTGTACAGTGGGAGGCTGGTGATTGTTCTCATTGCTCACAACTAAGAAATCAGCTCCTCATTTTTCAAAGTAACAGTGAAGTCGAACTTCTGAAACTGGTAGTGTAGCTTAGAACAATTACCTGAATCTTTTTATGACAGAGAATTAGTTCTCTTTACTTAGTACCAAATGTTTTCTGAGTTGCTTGAAACATCTATTTGTGTTTAGTGAAATTTCTTGGGATTGATATCTGACACCTTCTTCAGAGGATTTAAAATGAGCTAACAGCTTGATAAAAGTCTTATGTATTACTCCAGTCCTTTTCAAAGGTAGAAACAGCTAGAATTACATGAGTAGCTGCATTATTTCTTTGCTGAAGAGACTGTCTATTGGCAGGCTTGATGAGGCACATTAGAGACAGCAGCTCTAACATATATCAGGCACATACGTTAGAGTTTATGAACAATGCAAGTCCTGCATTACACACACAGCAGGGTGTCACTGCAGGACAAAGTGTTACAAAGTGGGCATTATCTTAAAAGTGAGGGTTTGGCCATTTCTTTTTCATCATCAAAGACATTTTTGACATGTGAACCAGCAGTGTGTCTAATAGGATGCATTGGGAATGTTACTGCATAGCTGGCACCTGTCATGCAGTGTTTATCAGGAAGAAGTAAGGACTTCCATTTCCATGAGCTTTTGGCAGTGCATGTTACAACTATCTTTTTGTTTAGGGGCCACTATCATTTTTAACCATTAAATAATTCCTATGTTGTAACAGTGAAAAGCCAATGGCTGCAGTATTTTCACTGTGAGTGCTAATCCTCTCCTGAGACTAGCTCCCACACAGCAACAAAGAGGAACAAGTACAGTACATACTGAAGTACTCCTAATTCATCTGGGTGCTGTGCAATCCCTCAGTTTATTTCTATTTTTCTAAGGTTTATATTTCTAAATGTTCAGGAAGCAATAATTACGTAAAGAAAAGTCTATTTAACTGTGATCTCTTGTCTCAATACATATTCATCAGACCATGGGAAAACTGGTATCTTTCTCTTGGGAACTGGGTGATGGTTTTGCTTCCTGCAGCAGCTCTGCCTTCAGTCCCTTCTGAGCAAATCATATGTAGCACCAAAATCTGGATTCAAACAACCCAATAATCCACCAAGATCCTATCCTGCATTTTACTGAAGTGATTATTTGCTGAAGAAAAGGATTAATTCAGTTATTTAAAGATTGCTGTTGGGCAGTGGAAAATGTGTGTTCGCTCCCAGTTTATTTGATGTCCCATGTAGACCAATTTTAAAAAGTCCTAAAAATACAGAATGTGAAATTACAATGTTAAGAATGGTTGTTCTGTCAACTGTTTGTTAGACACACAGCTAGCTGGTTTTGACTTACAGTTTTGTACAGTGTGAGTTTGCAAACTCTTTTTCTGCAACCAAGGGCTTTTAGGAAAGTGATGCAAATTTAATGGGTGAGTTAGCTTGATCTAAAATTACTTGCTGTTATGTCATACGCTTGAAACTTTATATGCTGTATAAATGTGTTTAAATGGACAGTACTTACTATGGGGTTTCTTATAACTAAAGGATGACATATTCCTGGAAGCTTAGTTCTCTCAGACAGCAATTTAAATATGGGTTAAAATATCAGAAGGCAAAAATGAAATGATAAATGTTGATCTGAGAAAATACTAGATTTTATGCAGAGAAATCTTGTCTTGCAGACATTTTTTGATGCCTTCTCTTGTCCCAGGTATCGGAAATAAATCAGCTCTGTTTGGAACAATTTTAATTTGGGAGTTTTCATATTCTGCTTCAATATCTTGAAAGTGTAGTATAAATTTACAATAATCCATTCATTCTTCCTCTCTCATATACAGTTTGACCTCAGATAAACTGGTGTAAACAGAGAAATTACTTGTGCCAGCAAACATATTGTAATTTGAGTCTGTCAAAGTGGACATTATAATCTGGCCATGAGTATAAAGAGAACATAATCTACATACCCTGAGGTATGAAGATGCAGTAACTTTGATAGTTATGAATTCAAACCCTAGCAATGGTTTATGCTGACATGCAGCTCCTTGATACAGCTTAAAATTGGATGAAGGAAAATTTATGAGAGGAACGTATGTCCAACTTAAGACTGAGTCTGGAGGTAGGGCTGTGGGAGTGAATCCTTCGTTCCTAATATGCTCCATCCCATCCCTTGCATACACACCTCTGCTCTTATTTTGTGTGCATATAGTATAGATATTTTTCCACATATCTTTGTCAAGAAACTGTGAAACTGAACTTGTTAAAGACCATTTTTGCCTTTTGGAAAAAACATCAAAAAACAATATGCCCACCAAAATTCTCCTCATTGTTGATTTCTACTGGGCTGTTTTGCAGGAATGACTTCTAGATACATTGTAGAATTACATTTTCTGAGATGTACACTTTTGCTTTCTCAAATTCCTCACTGCTGCAGTGATCAGACGAACATCTGTGCTGGGAAAAGCAGCACTGGTCAGGTAGAATAGGGACCATAATTTTCATCTCTTTGTCTCTAGATACAATGACTTGGACCTATAAGCAGCAGGAGTGCCAGGAGACTGTCAGGGCAAGCCTTCTCATCTCAGCAGACATCACCAGAGCTGAACTAATGCAAATGCAATGGTGAAAGAGTGTAAGAAGAATAGGGGAATCACTCCAGGCTGTGAAATAGACTATCTCATCTCCCAGTCATGGTAGTCCTTCCATCAGTTCATTAACAGCCTGCAGTATCTTTAACTGGCCAAATGCCTTGCAGATATTTCTATTTGTTGAATCAGCCATATAGAATATAAAAAAAATCATATCTCTTGGAAACCAAATTACAGGCAACTCTCAAGGGTATGTGCTGTCAGTTAATGATAGTAGTGTTAAAAAGATAACCATCTTAATTATATTCATGATTGCATTTCGGCCTTAACTTCATTTTCAAAGGCAAATACTCTTATAAGTTTTACCTCTATCTTATATATATGTATGGTTCTGTATCAAGTTTGTGATCATAGAGTTGTATTGTTGCAGTTCCCATTCAAAATGAAGAGAGTATAAATTGAGCGATGTAGTATTTCTGAGGTTTGAAGTAAATTCTACTTGTAAATACTTACCTTTCACTGTAGTAGGACCAACTAAATCATGCCTTCCATATTAGGCATGATGTGTGAAGTAGCTTTCATTTTGCCTGATGCTGTGGAAAGACTAAAAGATTCTACAGCTTGTATGGTGGAACTAGGCTGTGTCTGTGTGCTATAACTCACACCCTTGAACATCAGAAATGGTGTGGAGAAGATGCATGTATACACCACTGTCCAGAAATTTTGGGAATGCCTTTCTGCATATGACCTAAACTTTTTGAGTTCATAGTGGCTTAAAAAGCAAATGAACCCCATCTGGAGGCAGAAGCCAGCCTGGGTGAAATAGCAAGCATGAAACCAAGGACAATGGAGCTAACCTCAGAGATTTCTAAAGAGTTGATTAAAATATGGTAAAAGAGATAGTCATTGTGTTTAGATTAAGGCTAGATAGCATATGTGGGAGGGTTAAATATGTGCTTATTAGGAGACTGCGCATGTGAAAAATAACTGGTGTTTCTAGGAGACACAGTAGACATACAAATTATGAGAAATTAAGAGATGTCATTAGCATTTCCAGATGTGAACTGAATTACAGGAAAATACCTTATATGCAAAAATAACATCATCCTAAATTTGCAGACAACCAGTAATCGTAGTTCTCAGAGCAGTGACTTGCTTTATCTCTGGCAATGAATCCACCTCATCCAAACATCACTATTCATTAAAGTATTTAAATAATCAAGAGAATTATTCTGCTTTGAAAACCTCTAGACTATGCTTTCCAAATTTCACTGAGATTAATTTTTAAGTAAATTGACTAACTGTAATCTCTTAGGCTTTAGAAAAAAGTGAAATCATCAAGAGATCTCTTGATTTGGTACAGAAATTTTTTGTTAAACTCTATTACTATGTAGAACAAACTCTGTATTCAGCAATTCTTTTACTCTAAATGATAAGCATTCCAGCAGTCAAATGTACCTCAGTTTGAAGTGAGGGACCCCAGGCAGAGGAACAGTGAGTTTACTTTAATAATGAAATAATGATGAACCAATTTGGTGTTTCTTTATTGACTTTCAGGTAGCCCTAACCATTACTATTGAGGCTTACCAAAAGCATAGGAAAAAATGGTGCTGTGACTATTACTGTATAGTTTTGGCATGTGATATAACTTACCGGAACAACTTATGTTTCTTTTTGAATAACTTATGAAGATCTGCCGTATGAAGATCTCCTGTGAATGGAATTGTGAGATCTCAGCAGCTGCTACTCAATTTGAAAATGTGTTTCTGTTTTCACTTAAAGACACACATTGGAGACTGGAAGTTACTAACAAACAATGTTGAGATGACCAGCACTGAGCAGCTCCTGTTTCCATAAACATTAAAAATGTCAGATGACAAATGTGACTATCTTCAAGGCAAAGAGATAAAGGCACAGATTTAGGTGCTCAGTCATTTTATGTGTTTTCAGCTGAGCTAGATTTGATGTAGGACACTTTTGTGTTCCTTGGATGACTGGCAGAAGCAATTGCAGATACTTTGTAATGGAGAAACCAGTTGAAGTTCCAATACATAAAACTCACTAAACATGGGGCCTTTTTTTTTTTAAAAAAAAAAAAGAAAAAAAAAAAGAAAAAAAAAAAAGAGTAATAGATTTGGGAAATTTTACAACAGTCAGCTTAACTTCAGTTTCAAGGAAAACAAAGGAATACAGAAAGTTAGCTGTATGGCTTACTTTGCTTCCTTGATTCTGTATAGTCAACAGAGAAGGGTTTCATCAGAAAGTAATTCAAAGCAGCAAAGCTAGGGCTTCTCTAAATCACTCTCTGATAAAGGCTCTGTTTCCTTTGACCAAGAGTCTAAAGTGATTGGCCACTTAAATGGACTACTTGAATTTGTGCATTACAGATATGCATCCACTTGTATATCAACAAAAGTTTGGGACCATTATCACTGGGACTAATAATTTCTGATTTTAGGTACTTGAATAAGGAGCATAACTATGATCTGATTTATCCTTAGGCTTGGTAGAGGTGAAAAAATGTACTGGGTAGGGACAATGTTAGACCATACATGGGTCATGAAAAATCAAATGTAAAAGGTAAATTTTAGATTACATACCTAGAATTTTCTAACTGTAGGAATAGCTAAGTATTGGAATTAAAGAATCATGGAATGGATAGTTCTAAGAGATATATTAATTAAATAGTTGTTAAGAATGGTTCAGGAGAACATGTACCCTTAGGATTAGGACAGGAATACAGAAACTTGTCACAGTACTAGCCCACCTGGTTTCTATGGTTGTTTGCTAATTGTATCTTCTCTTAGACTGTGGACAGGGAAGTTGTGACTGAACCAGAATATTTTCCATAGCAGAAGCCTCATTAATGGGCTCTAAGTTTGCCTTACAGTCTCATTTTTCCTTTCACTTTTGTTTAACTCTGTTAACTTCAGTGGTTTCCTGTGTGTTATAAATAATAATAGCGGTAATCCTGTAATAAACAGAGGAGAACTATATAATTGCACGGTTAAAGTTGTTGTCCTTTAGTATCTTTTGAAAGATTTACGTACTCTGCAGTGTTTTAAAGGCACAGTTATCTTATGAGTGACACAATTGCTGTTAATGTAGCCATAAGAAGTCAAGTTACATAAGTTTCATACATAGTTCCAAAATTTAAGATCTCTACTTTCTGCTGGAGCACTCATGATGGTTGAAGAAAAAGATGCTTTTCTCTCTTCCTAATCTCATGACCAAAGCTGAAGTTTTGGATATAAGATGTATCACTTAAAGTGTCCAGCACCTGAGATTCAGAGGTTACATCTATGACTGGTCACTGTGGGGAACATAGTAATCAGTAATATGAAAAGAGATGAAAAATAGAACTGGAAACAGTCACTTGTCTAAATTTCTTTAATTTTCTATCCCTGAGAGATAGAAAGACACACAGACATATAGACAGCAATTTATTTCATTCCATTCCTTTAAGTACAGAAGAGTTTTAATTTTAATTGTAAGAGAGTAGTGCTGCTCTCAGACAAGTTTGTGAATCTGAGTCATGTTCTGCGTGACAAGGGAACAAAATCTGAAGTACCTAATATCTGAAAATAGCAGCCATGCCTTAAATTAGTGTCAAAGACTGGGATATGGGTGCTTTTATGGAAGCATGTATTAATAGATAAAGCTGAGTGTTAGATCTATGACTATCAGTAATCTAGAGATAAAGCTACAATTTGGGTCTCTTTAGAAGATAAATGTGGCATTTATGCATGGAGGAATCAGGAGTCAGATCTGAATTTGTCATGCATCTATCAACTATCATTAGGCTTTTACAACTTTTTTTTTTTTCCTTTTTTTTAAAGTTTTCTCGGTTTTGTTCATATTTGTTCAGCATAGGAACAATGGGTCCTTAAAATAATGTGTTTGGCTCATTTCTGCTCAGTTATCAGCTTCCTCAGTGGAGAGCCTTTTATAGGCTGTGACACAATTATTCTTTATAAGTATTGCTCTGATCATGTTTTGGAATAATATTGGAAGATTAGTGATTGAGAGACATAAAGTTGGCCCTCCTTGCATTAAAGTGGCATGAAAAAGGTCTGATTTGGGAAGTTAACCTCCTGAATTCAGTACTATTTGAAGGGGTACAGGTTTGTGTTTCTGGCTCATCTATAATGGAGTAGCAGACAGGCTTGATTTTTCATGGTGCTCTCCAATATCTGGAACTTTTCTACAAGTGGAATTTTGTTTCCACAAATTCTATTTCCATACACCTCTCATAAAGTTTATTCCTCTGTGCACAGGTATTATGGAAGTTTAGTGTGTTCCCAAACTCCTCCTTAAAGGCAGGTTGTAATGATATGACAAATACACACAGTGGTTGGAAATAAGAAGGACCACTCAGATGGTCCTACCAGCTGGTGAGAGGCACAGGGAAGTGACTAAGAGGAGGCAGAGGAGCCACATGGTCAGTGCTGCTCTGTATATGGAGCTAACCCTGGGGCTGAGCATGACCCACCCTTGTTGCCTAAAAAATCTGTACGCTTGGGGAGAGCTGCATGAAATAATTCTCTCTGACAGAGCTACCACAGCCTATGTGTGGCCACTACCTCTCAAGCACAATAAGGTGCCCTGCCATTTTTCTATGCAGTACTTATTAAATAAGTGCAAACTAATGACAAATAAGCAGACACTGTTGTGTGTAGTGTAAAGAAAACCATCAGCACACTTAGTCCATTTCTGTCTAGGATTTCAGCACTCAGATAAACAAAGCTTTCCATTCAGACATAATATTTAGCATTGCTTGAAAAGTGGGCTTGTTTATTTTTAGTGCTTAGAAGGATCACGTCCCAGACAATTCATTTTTCATGCTAAACAAACTCATAAATTACTAGGATGTTATCCCAGTCACATCCCAAATATGCTACATAAGTGAAGGTAACATAATGAAAATTAAAGCTGTCCAAGTTCATCTACTGGTTTTTGTGCTTGCGTGCAATGAAAGGGAAAGATCCATTTTTTTTTCCTTGAGCTGCTGTTCTATCCATCTGCAACCCTTAAATCACTGTGGAAATACAGTTTCCTTAGTGAATAACTGGTGTTGGTGAGTAATGCCATTCACTCGGAACTGGGCAGGAGAGTCAGATTAGGCCAGTTCTTTCTAAATAATAACTTTGTAAGAAATTCAATTTGCATGGATTGTCATCATAAAAATAAATAAATAAATAAATAAATGTCCTTCAGTTGTTATATTTATGTTGAGAAATTTAAGGAAAAAACAACAACAAAAACTATCAGCAATTGAAAGTGCACAGTAGTTTTGGAAAGATGACAACGTACATTTTCTGCCAACAATGAGTCTATGTCATTGCCAGTCACAGACTCAGGTACTAATGACAGCCTAGGGTAGTCTGTTCTAATTCCTAAACCCTCTAAGTGATGAAAGTATCTTGTATTGTCTGCTGAAATCACGCAATACCTCTTAGATTAAACAATCAACTGTATCAGAAATGCCTTGCAATTCATTGACATACAACTAATAGCTTATAAATTACTAGCTTCCTAAAATGTACAGTTACTAGGCAGTTAAACTTTAGACAGAATTCAGGTTTTCAGTTTTCTAAGATATGTCTTTGATGAGTTCTGGAGTATTTTGTACAGCTGGGGGCTCTCCAGTGCAAGAGACTAAGGGAGATGGAGGGGCTGCTGAGGTAATGAAGAGACTGGAGCATCTCTCCTATGAGGACAGGTTGAAAGAGGTAGAACTGTTTAGCTTAGAGAAGAGATGGCTCATGTGGGGAATTGTATTGGGTCTGCCTGAGATGGAGTCAATTTTCCGCCTAACAGCCCTCCCAGTGCTGTGCTTTGTACTGGGAGTTGGAAAGGTGCTGATAACACACCCGTGTCGTATCTGCTGATGGGCAGGAGCTTGCACAGCACCAGGGCTGTTTTTCCAACATTCCCCCTGCAGAAGGATGGGGTTGACAAGATCTTGGGTGGGGACACAACCGAGATAGCTGACCCAAACTGATTGAAGGGATTTTCCATACCATATGAAATCAGCTTAACAATAAAAGCTAGAAGAATGAGGGAGGTGGGTCTACTTGTCCTCCAGAGCAACTGTGATGCATTTGGAGACCTGCTTCCCAAAAAGGGCCAGCCATTGCCTGCTGGTGAGAAGTAGAGAATAAATCTTTGTTTTCTTTTGCTTCCATGTGCACGGCCTTGCTTTACTTTTCATTAAACTGCTTTTGTCTTAACTTATGAATTTCATCTTATTTTATTCCCCCTGGACCAGATGGGGGGGAAGTGATAGAGGAGCTTGGGGGGCACCTGGTGTCCAGCCAATATCAAATCACCACAGGAACTCATGGTTCTGACAAATTTCTGAAGGGAGGGTGCAAAGAAGACAGACCTAGGTTCTTTTCAATGTCCACTGAGAGGACAAGAGGCAGTGGGCACAAAATGAAACAGGGTAGGTTACCTCTGAACATAAAGAAACACTATTTACTGTGATGGTGACCAAGCACTGACACAGGGTGTCCAGGGAGATTTCAGAGTCTCTCTCATTGGAGATATGCAAAACCCATCTAGACATAGTCCTGGGCAGCCTGCTTTAGGTGATCCTTCATGAGCAGTAGGGTTGGGTAAGATGACCTCCAAAGGTCCCTTCCAACCTCAACCATTCTGTGATTCTGTGAAAACATGTAGCAAACTTTACAATAAGAGAAACCACAAGAGGGAATGCAAACAAGACTAAATTATTTATTCAAAGGCCATATTTACTGTGTAATGAAACTGAATGTTGAACATATTTTCTAAAGAGACTGTAGTGTTACAGCCAAGGGCAGCAGTTAGTCACTGTTACAAGATGTCATACATCTTGATCTCCTCAACACATGAGAAAGAGAAACAGTTTTACTTAAACCTCTTTAACAGATGCTGCATAATTTGTGTCCCTACATGCCTAGGGCTTAGGGAGGAAGAACTACTATCTCCTCACTCAAGCCAGCTCTTCCTTTAATGGAATGTGTTGGCAGCAAAGTTTGTTGTGTGCAAGGCCTGAAATATTGGCTAGCCCTTATGCAGACTGTCTAAAGGAGACAACAGAAATGAAGGCTGTAGTTAGGTTGCTATTTTGTAGTCACCTTCATTTCACTCACAGTCTAATATTAAACAAATTCTTTCCTGTTTTTACAGGCCTTCAGTTTGGTACATGGGATTTTTTTTTATTATTATTATTATCTGAAAGACATTTGCAAACACATGCAGAATGGTTAAATAATTTTTTTTTTCACCTTTACTTATGTTTAACATATTGCTTCTATTGTTTTGTTACATACATAGTTATAAATTAGTAATTTTCAGGAGGTTTTGGACTATCATGAAATTCCACTTTCTGGGTACCTTATGGACACTTATGTCTGAAAAATAAAATAGTTGTGGAAAATGGTCAGCCAGGTTGTAGTGTTCACAGAGCTAAGAGCTTGATCAAGACTTTACCACTTCAGAAGTAATGAATTATTTCAAACAACATTATTTCTTTTTTAGTTATTTAAAGGATTTCTCAGTCTCTAAAATGACACTTTGATTTGTGCCCCTACATTCTGGTGGCTTACTGCAAAATATTTATCTAAAGAATTGTGAAACTGTCACAGAGGAAAAGTCAAGTGCCTATTTAGAATGCAAATTGGTATATAGTAAAAGCTGTAGTGTCTGTGTGTCTGCTACAGTGTTCTGTCCCCCTTTGTGTAACTAACATCTGATGCTGCTGAATATTTAATTACATACACAGCTCAGTGACTGAGGCCTTATTATATTGCACATTAATAATACGGGTCGAAATTCTGTTGTTCAGCACCAGGTGCATGCAGGACTTGGTGATCTGAAATTTAGTCTAAAACTGATATTATAACTGTTGCAGGTGTTGTTTCCCCCCCCCCCCCCCCACTCTCCAAAGTATTTTTTGGTAAATATAAAGTATAAGATCACATATTTGTGTTATTAAGTTCCAAATATGACTTTCCAATACTTAGGATCTTACAAGTAGAGAAAGTTGTGATTTCTTTTCTCATCACTTTAGTGTAGTAGTCTTTCTCTCTATGTGATTGTAAGCTGTCCTGATTTTGTTAACTGGAGCTATAAGCAAATAAATAGAATCTATTCCTTAAAATGTCTGCCCGAGGAAGTGCGTCCTCCTCTGCAACAGCCATTCTCTTCCAGTTCACAAAATTTTTAAAATCATGAGGCAAGATTAACCCTTTTCAGAATCCCCAGGTCTGAGAACAACTGAAAGGATTCAGACATTTTTACACTCTTGATATGGGTATAAAAAGTGAAGGGCATAACAAAATGAAGCCATGTAATACAGGAAAACATTTGGAGTCATTTAAAAACTGTTGTTTATACTTTTTTCTCTGTAATATTGCACAGACTCTTTTTGTCAGGCATTGTGGGAAAAAAAAATCTGGCTTTTGCTATGGCAACACAGAGGACTTAGAAAATGATCTCTCAGTGTGAAAGAATGATGACTCCTAAAAATAGTGTAGAAGCACTGAGAAAGAGTGAGATTCTCTGTGCCAAGGTCTTTTCAGCTCAGGAATAGGGGTTCTCCCAAAGAATTTGCTATCATTCTCTCATCATTAAACTTCTTTAAACATACAGTAATTTAGAGCAACCTATACAGTGGTCTAATTTACGACTGTCTGGCTATTGTTTGCAAGGACCCATGTATATATTTTAAGCTGTCAGAGTGCAACAACACTTTGCCCAACTTTAATGCATCCCCAGTCTTGAATGAGGAGGTTGGATAAATAGCAGAGGATGAGGATCCTGTAATAAACTACTGGTTAGCTCCAAATAGCTGAGAGAAAAGTCTTAAGCTAATTAATGTTTTAGCCAGATTTAGGTCCTTTGCACTGTTCAAAAAACTTTCTGTGCAGGTAGAAAATTGATCACAAACTTCTTTAGGAGTTGGTTGCTTTTCTTCATTAAGCCAAGCAGCCAATAACTTATGAACAAAACAATGTCACAAGTCTGTAAGGTGATATTCGGTAATACAACATTGTGGTTGCCACCTTGGGATAAATCTTGAGGAAAGAAGAACTGGCTGTAAAGTCCTGCAAAGTTCAAGATAATTACTTCAAATGATCTTAGAAATTACTGAAATAACTCTCAGTAATATTTCCAGTTAATGAGAAGGAATAAAAATAACCCATATGTCAGAATTTTCTTTATTGCGAAAAAGTGTATTCCTTCACCAAAAAATTTA
>JAAGNO010020587.1:0-13956 GCA_033439905.1 Ceryle rudis | reverse complement strand
TGTTTGTTTTTGTGGTTTTTTTTTTTTTTTCACTGAAAATGCCCTTTCTGTCTAGAAAATGGTCTCAGAGATGAGGAATTGTATTTAAAATTATTTAATCTGTCAGTCTATATATTGCTTTTAAGTATTATGTATCACGTTTCTTAATCTTAGCTGGGATACCTCTCTGTTGTGCTTTCTGATGTTGTGAGAGTATATAAATAACTTGTTATTACTGAAAGATTTTAAAGTCAGATACGGGTATTTAGGGATGCCTAAGTACCTTCAGTTGTTTTCCTCTCATTCCCCCTCATAGTCACTCAGGGAATTTTTGTAAAACTCGGAGCATCTGTTTGTTCCTACACCCTTCTGATTTTTAAGGAAGCACTTGTTTTGGGCTGCTTTTGCCAGACTCAGACCAGATATCAGAATCCAGCATTTTGCTGGCCAACCACTTAAGGAGCCAGTGGGTAACTCAGAAGGTGCCAGCACTGCTGTCTTCAAAGCCTGTTTGCTGTGTTAGGCCTTAGAACAGTCTAATTCACAGCTTGAATTAGGTCTAGATACAGATCTAACTCTATCAGCCAAGTTCTTCTTATATTTTTACTCCTGTAAAAGCTAGACAGAGTGGAAGACAAGCTGTCCTTTAGGTCAGTGACCTAATTGAATGAGGCTCTTGTTTTAACTTGAAATTATTTTGAATTTCACATGTTTCTTAGCTCGATTACTATCCAGTTTTTGTTCTGTCATTACTTGTGTTGAAAATTACCTTGGCATATTGTCAGCTTACCAAAATGTGACCTATTTCTGGATATTAAGAAATTGGTCATCAGCCCAGTCATTTCAGGTGTTTGGCAGAGTATGTACAGGAGTGTTTGGTAGCGCATCTGCACAGAGTTGCTTGTTTCAGAGCTGGGTCTAGTTTAGGATGCTGAATAAAATTCTAACTAACACGTTCTGCAACACAGCCCTCCTTTGTCTTCCGCTTTCTCTGTGGTCAGTTAGGGGTTGTTTGACTCTAGAAGTACACTTTTGTACTTGCCCAGCGCTGATTTCTGAATAGATACATGCTAATGCACCTTTTGCCTATGCTGAAATCAGAATAGGACTAAATGCTGTGTGGTCTTGCAAAATCACTGTTGTCCAGAGCAGCAATAATTGGAGTGCAGTTGCTTTATGTGGTTCATTGATAGATAATATAAACACAGCAAAAAAACTTCCAAAGAGATTGGAATGTCTGCGAGCTGAGGTTGTGATTTACCATGCAGAGGGTAATGGTATTGAAAAAGAATTTTAAAGCATATAATTGTGTTTTGGTTACCTTCCTTATAATTAGGTAGACACGCAAATGACTGTATCTAGACAGAATGAAGGCTGTCTTTGCCGTACCTTGGGATCGTGTTCTTTTCACCATTCAGATTCAGGGACTGTCTCACAGAAACCAAAGCAGGAGTGAGGAGGGGAAGGATGCAAGCTGGAGAGTTCATGAGTTTTATTCCTTGACACAGGACACATGCACCTGAGCACACTCAAACCAGGGAGCTCAGAAGCATTCTTGGACCCCTGGTTTAAGCTAATTGGGTTTGGTCCTGTACCAATTCCCAGAGCTTTTGTTCTTGGAGCCTAGTGTTGTGTAGCATTCTTTCACTGTAGCACAGAGCAGAATCTGAAAAGTTACGAACTGCATGTCTCTCTGTTTTGGTGATCATGTAAAATAATTTCTTTACGTGACTCGTACTTTAATGGATCAACCTTTCCAGAAAATGGTGTCGCACGACCCAATATTATGGCATTACATCTTGACTTGTAAAGTTTTGCAAGTCATCTGAGATGAACTAGAAAGATAAATGCTGCAGTTGTATGTATTTCCTTAGTGTGTACCTCATGTCTTCATTAACCAGTCCAGGAAGCCACCAGCAAATGAACGATTCTGTACCAAAAAGCTATTTTTTAAGCCAGGTGTTCTTGTCTCTCTTTCCACTGTGGTTACCCTGATGTAAGAGATGCCATCACAGCCAACGCTGAACACCAGACAGTGTTTCAGTACTGCTGGTTTGTATATTGTTTTTGTATTTTCTATATTGCCTTCGCAATTGTGCAATGAGTTAATATTCAGGTTCCGTATGCTGGAATCAAAATAGACACACACTGTAAAATCCTGTGTGTTTTGAGACAGTTCCTCTTTCCATGGCAGCAGAAGTTTCTTTGGTCACAGTACCAAGACTCCCTCCAGACAGCCCTCTCCCCACACCAGTTCATCCCTGGGCTACATTACTACTTCCTACATGTTCTATCTGCTACTTTCCCTACTGGCTTTGGATCCTCAGTCCATTTCTCCATTCCATAGTCCCTAGTACTGGCACCTACATCTAGGTCCCAGTGCCTGGTATGCACATAGTTCAGTTGTTGTTAGGATCCAGCTGTGTCTCATGTTTTGGGAAATTGCTCTTAATGTTTCTTGGGTTTGGAAAGTCTCTTGCTTCAAAAAAAGAGGGTCGTGGTGACTTCTTACATGTGTGCTGCATGTATGGTGTCTGTCATGCCCATGCACTTGCATGAGTGAGCTTTAACAAGTTCTCTTTATAACGTGTCAGCTTTTTCAGTGGTTTATAGTTTTTGTATTTTTTTTTTTTTACCAATTTAACTGCAAAGTAATAAGAGCCAAAGGTAACGGTTGGAGACAGAATACCTCAAGCAAAAGGACAGAAGATAAGTGACAAGCAACAACAATAATAATAGTAAAGGGATCATTGTAAGTAAATAGCATTTGAGTTAGCAATGGCACTAAGTAGAATGTCTGTGCTTAGCACCCATGATGCAGCGTGCTGTTCTGTGATACATCTGTGTAGTTGCACCCATCTATCTCTCTACAGATTGTATCTGCAGCAGCCCTGCTACTGTGGAGCCTTTGAACGCTGGGATTTACTTGGTGATCTGCCCAGCAGTTCAGTGCTGCACTGGCATTCCATTGTAGCTGTGCACTGCTGCAAGCCCTGCTAAAACAGGACCACGTGAAGCACCAGGTAGAGAAATAGGATAAATTGGGGGTTTCCAAGAGCCTTTTGTAGGCTCTCATAACTTAGCTGAGTGAAGGAGCCAGCACTGATCCTGAAATAAATAATACTTGTATTTATGATTGCAATTATTTTTAATCTCTCCCTCAGTTACATTCTTTCAGTTTTAATGTGCACTGCAACCTCAGAAAGCGTTGTCTGTGTATAATTTCACTGTTGATAATGAGGCTGGTGTGATGTGTGTAACAGGCCTGTATCTTACGGCTCCATCTAATTTGCCCTGGTAGGAAGTCATGCTGGTGATTGCATGGGTTTGGGGTATTTTTGTTTTGTTGCTTTTTTTTTTTTCCATCCATACTGTGCTAGAATTTAAGATGTGGCAGATAGACCCACACTTTGTTCTGAGCTTTTTTTTTTCAAGATGCCTGATTTGAAGATGTTCTGCATTTGTGTTTATTTATTTTCTAAACATGTACATCCATAGGGTAACAGTGCTTTTTGTTGCTTGCTGGCTGATTGTGCTTGTGTGTTAAACTTGAGTAGGAAGGAGAGAAGCTTTCTTTCTTGCAAAGGGAAATCAGATTTTAAAAGCATTTAGAAAATGATGACTGGTATCTGCTTGCAGACATTTCAGCATATTTTAATTTTTACCTTCATCAAGTTCTATTGGATGTCTTCTGGTCTACTGATATCAAAGTGTGTATTTAATAGCTTCTTATGGAAAATTAGGCAAAGACAATTGTGGTGATTTTTTTTTTCTTGATCAGCCCAAGTTTTGAGACATGTATTTCAGTTGCAGTAGCTGGTCACACAGCCCATGCAGTTAAGGAATGGGTTAACTGTTTCTCTCCTTGTGGCAGTTCCTCAGTTGCTATAGATTAGTGAAGCTGACTTCAGCAGAACCAGATCTATTTCCAGCAGCTCAGGATATGGTCTCTTGAGCTATATTAGAATTAAACAAAGTTGTTCAATTAGCAACAATTACTTTTGACAGTGAAAGGATAATAGAGGATTTTGCTCGTAGGTGTCTGTCTTTGATCTTAGTCCACTGAACCATTTAATGATTCTGTTTGGTTTGGTGCTGCAAGCTATCAACTAGACAAAAACAATTTAAAAAAAAAAAAAAAAGTAGTTCTATAATTTTCAAAGGCCTTTGCCATTTAATGTTCATGCTTAAATCCCTTTGTGTGTGACTCAAAAGGCAGTAGCAGCAAGAAGAGCTGCAATGAGAGAGCAAAAACAAGAGAGATGTGAGGTGCACAGAGGAGGCTGAAATGGATCGCTTGATGACAAAGCTGAAGCACGAGCAGTCAGAGAAATAAATCAAAGGATGGTATTGCTCATTCTGTTGGATTTCCCTGTATTCGTGCAGGAGGCAGGGACATATGCTTAGGATTAAAGCTAATGTGCCTTTCAAACAAAAAATCATTCTCTGGGGTTTATGTTTTCTGTTCTCAGAACTCTTGAATTCAACATTGAAGTCATTAGTAATTATGCAGGAGAAGATAAATCTCCCTTCAGGTCTCCCTGGCTGGACATAAAGAATCTAGATGCAACCTTTCCCCAAATGACAGCTTGATACCACTTCTTATCTCTAGGTAGCTCGGCTTTGCTGCATAGTATTACAATGGAGTTTCTCTATTTTCTTCTGTAAAGTGATGCTAAATATATACTAAAAAAAGAGTAATGTAGGTACTGAAGATCAACACAGACATACTGACATTCTTTCAAACAAGTATTATTTCATATTTGGCATCTCTGCAGATAATTAAACTTCTTTTTTTTTTTTTTTTTCCCCAGGTGTACCCCGTGCAGATGTCTGTTTGCTTACTTCACTGTCACAAAAAGTAAATCTGTGCACAGTAAGTCATAATGAATCGTGCTTATTAGCAACTAATATCTGATAAGATTTCAAGATTATTTGAAAATGGAAACTGCTGGTAAGGATTTATATATTCATATAAATTACATTTATAATGTTATTCAAAATATTCAGTTCTGTCTTTCTCAGAATAATATGGAAACCTTATCACAATGATTAACTACATGTATTTCCGTTATTATTCTGACAGGTTTATCAGAACAGTGTATTTCAGATTTTTGCAAATGACAGGCAAGCTAGATAAGAAAGGATAAACATCTTCATAAGGAAGAAGTGAAATAATGATATATTGTACACGGTAAGACAGTGATCTTGTTGGAAAGAAAGACAAGGAAATAAATTGCAACAATTTCATGGCCATAGAAAATTTTAACTAAAGATTCTACTTATTTTTCCACTTGGCAACTATTATATTAGCTATAGCATAGGAAGGTCAAATTGAAATAGAAAACAGGAAGCCCTTTCACATTGCTGGCAACCATAATGAGTATTGCAAACAAAACCTAGCCATTTTTATTTGTCCCTTTCACGGGGCTAATGAGACTCTCTTGCTTATAAAGGGCTTCACTTGGCTATTGAGCTTTCTGCCAGTCCAGAAATTGGCTAGTACTATATAGCTGTATTGTATGTTTTAGCACCTGTTGTTATGGTCATTACTCAGGGATAGTGACAATTGCCCCTTGGTCTTTTGTACATGTTGTTCTTTCCAGCTTCTCTGTGGCTTATTGTTTTTCATGCTCTGAACCTGTCATCTTCCCAGCCTGAATAATTTTCTTGCTGTAGGACAGTTAGTGTCTCATCAGTCAAATATTTCACTATGCAAGTGATTTATTCAAAGCCATGGGGTTTTTACAAAACTACCAAGATCACTTTCCTCAATGACACAAATGATACCATCACTAAATATAATACAGAGGGATTTATTGCACTGTCTGCTTTATAATAAAAAGCAAGTTCTGTGCGTTGTATGGTATCAGATATCAGTGCTTTCAGGTCCCATTTATGTCAGTACCTATGAGAATGCTGTCCTAGGCTGGGGGACAGAGGGAGCACTGAGTGATGGGCTAACATGGAGCTGGGGTACTTGGCTGCATCTAGAGAGTATATCCTCTAGCAGGACCTCTCAGAGTGGGAGGCTCCATTAGGATGGTGTGGACTTGTGACAGCTTCATTCCTGTTCCATGATCTCATGCACCAAATCAAAGGATATGTGTAAATGCTGAATAAATGTGTGTGTTGGATTCCCAGCTGCAAGAGAATGCCAGGCAGGAGCCAACTGCATGACCCCTGCAAGCAGGTCTGAAGCCTAAATTCAGTGACACGGTGAACGTGATTGCCACAGACTAGCATCCCATACAATCACTCACATCTTTCAGAAGAAAAGATAGAAGGCTACAACTACTTTGTGCTTACTATGCCAGAAGCAACACAGAGCAAGAAAGTGAGTTGAACACCATCAGATATTTTCAAATTATCTACTAAAGAAGGAGAGAATATAGTAATAATATTTAAACAAAAAAAAAAAAAAAAGGAGATAGAGACTGTTATAACAAGTGATCTAAAACCAGAAAAGACACCTTTACTATAAATACAGTCATGGGTAAAACTTTCTGTCAGAATGCTTTTATGAAGTTGGTCATAGCTGTCAAGTTCAATCTGTAATTCATATATTGTGCTGAATAATGATTGTGTGGATGCATTTGGGGATGTTCTGTTAAGTCCATTGTGCAAGTGTTTTGACTGATATAGACAATATTACTTAAGATTTTGCCAGTGGTTATATCCACATGGAGTGAAGCAGTTATTTATGGTCTAGCACCTCATAGTCATCTGGTGGGAAAGGCTTTTTGTAATTTTGATGAACACTACACCCATTTCTCGCAAACACGGAGTTTGTATTCATCTTTGCCCTCCTCTACCTTATTTTGAACTTCCCAGTCAAGAATTTCAAGCAAAAAATGACCAAAGATATAGGAAGTGTCCAGTGCTCACTTCCTTTGAAATGAGAATCAAATCCACATTGCAGTTCTAGTCAGTAGGTTTGAGTTCTGTTGAGTGTGCAGTTTGGGATCCAGCCACAAATGTTTCTAACTTTACATTGTGCAGAGAGTCCAGTACAAAGCTAATTTATTATTCATTTTACTGTCTTCCCTTACTGGAGCTATTGTTTGTGAGACCACTTTAAAAATGAGGATTTTTTTTTTTTTTTTTTGGGGTTGATTTATCAGTCCTGAATTTATTTTTTCTCTTTTTATTTGGGATAAGATAAACCAAATGTCAGTTTTTAGATAGCTGATTGTCAGTCCAAAATGGACAGAGGCAGTGCAAAAGGAGAAGTCATTACTTGTAGTTTTTATTCTGAAGATATCAGAGATACAGAATTATTATATCTAAGAAGTTCTTCCACTTTCTCTAACAAAGTTGTAGACAGATAGTTGAAGACAAGTATCCCGTAACTTGAAGCTTGATATCCAGCTTGCTGATATAATTTTTTTAAATTGTAGTTTAAACAGGCTCCAAAAGAACGGAAAGAGCATGAGAAACAATCAAAATTTAGATCTTTCCTGTGAAACATACACATATGTCTATCACATATATCTATGGGTTATAACTGATTAACAGGTTTGGCTGTTAGTTGGAAGAGCAGTAGGTGATATGTGCTCAGGGACAAAACTTGTTTTGGAGAGGATTATAGGTTGTCGTGCCGACGATGGCATGGGCTGGACTCACTAATGCTGGAAGCCCTTTCCACTCTGGTGTGCCAAGTACTGATTCACTGAACATTTGAAACTGAATACCTGATAATGGTTATTTTTTGTTGCTGTCGTTCCTCTGGATTTCTTACCGTTTTCTTTTAATCATTTTGGTGTATTTGGTAGGATTAGCTCCTTCGTTATAGTATTATTTTACAAGTTACATACTAACTAGGGTCTCCAGTTTAGTTGCCTGCACATAAAGGTACCAGACAACTTTCCATACATCCTCGAGGATCTCAGACATCCTTAGGTAGCTGCCAAATGCAGTGTATGATTGGTCCTCCTTATTCAGTGCCCAGCCAGAGGCCATGGACTGTAAGCAGAAATCCTGGACATCTCAAATGGCAATGCCAGATGCCTGTGTACAAGTCTGTGAATCGAAGCTTTGCAATGGACTTCAGTTTGCAGATTTATATATCTACATAGAACACAACATCCTACAGTCCTCTCCAAAAATACAATCAGCAAAACCCATAGAAAATAGTGGACTGAAAACCAACTTAAAAGATTAATTATGATCCTTTGGAGTAGTATTATTGTTGCTATTGTTCTCATGTCATGTTAACAACCAAATTTTCAAGACTTAATTAGCTAAACGTGTAGATTTCTGCCTGGTGGGACTTTGAAAAACACCTAGCATAAATATGCTGCAAGAGGGAACACCTAAATCTTACTGGTGTTTCTGGAAATGAGACATTGATGCTTTTAAGGCATTTAGAAAAGAGCATGTCCTGTAGTATCTATGGGAACCTAGGTACTTTGAAAAACTGCTGCAATTGTTTAATAGAAGGTAAATAATTTCTGATCTTTGCTCTGAAATTTAAGATATACCAGATGAGAAGTATTTGGGAATATGTAGAATCATTTTAAAGAAAGACTGGCAAATGCCATGACCCTTCTAGTTATGCAACATCTGGCGGCTTCTTCTAAAAGCACAATAGTTAAAACTCTGTGTGGAAGAATGTGGGAGGTTGGAAGGCATTTATGCAACAGTTCAGAAGGACTGGCCACGGCCTATGATTTGCCATGCAGATCTGCCAGTGCAGGCAGGTCCCGGTGGCAGAATCTGACAAACGGGCAAGCAAATCCGCTGTGCTGTGGCGGGGGATAAGCAATGCTGTGATGAGACACAAAAAAGCAGTAACGTCAGAATTGTGATCACGGAATATCATAGCCACTGTATTTTGTATTCTCAGTTCATGGGGGAATATGTATAACAGATGGCCTGAAAACAGCAGTTTTGAATTAATCAGGATGCAAGATTATGAGGATCTAGATGACAGACTTAGCCTATAGATATGGGAAAGATAGATATGAGAAGTATTACAGCGGTAGGAGTAGCAATGCGTGCATGTAGGCTTAGAATTTAGTTGGGAAGGACTTCTGGAGGTCATCAAATCCAGCCCCTTGCTCAAAGCAGGACCAAATTTCAGTTGCCATCAGCAGTCTAGCTGAATTTTGACTATGTTCAAGGATGTATTCCTACCTTTCCAGGGCCACCTGTTCCTGTCCTTAAGTGCCCTCACAGAGGAGTCTTTTTTTTCTATGTCCACTCAGAATTTCCTTTATTGCAACTTGACTGTTGTATCTTGTCCGTTCCTTATACAGCTCTGAGAATAGTGTGGCTTCATCCTTCTGTAAGCCCAGTTAGGCAACTGAAAGCAGCAACTGGGTTCCCACTTAGCCATCTCTTCTCCAGGCTGAACGAACCAAGATACCTCAGCTTCTCCTTCTGCGTTGTTTCTGGTCTCTTAAACATCCTGGTGTCTGTCTGCAGGACTTGTTGCAGTATGCCTCTGTCTTTCTTCTAATGAGGTTTCCAAAACTGGACATGAGTGTCAAACAGAGGGACCACTCACTTCTGTCAGCCAGCCAGCTGTGCTGCTGCTAGTGCAGCCCAGTATGGCACTTGCACTGCTGCTGCGCTGATATTCAGGGCCAGAGAAGAGGGAATCTGCAGAGAAGTGCTCTTAGTACACTCTAGTTTGTAAGAACCATTAAAAAATTCCAAATCTCATTAGGACCCTTTTATATCTATGATGATGTTGGATAACTCATTTAAGCAGAGAACTGAAAGTTCCCCTAGCATGAGTGAGTAGCCTAAATTGTATAAAGGAAACTGTAGCTGCAGTGCTCATGGATAATATGTTGCTGTTCATCAATTATTTTTATGGCTAGAAAAACCCAAAAATAATATAGTCACTGAGGCATACAATGGAGGGATATTGTGAAATCTGAATAGTAAGAGAAGTTATACAACTCAAACAAAAAACATCCAAACAAACCAAAACTCAACCAACAACAACAAAAAAAGAGTTCATGAATTACTATAGGGAAATAACATTTTATCATTACGAGCCACCATAAAATGTAAACGCAATCTCTGTCATAAACCTGGATAAATCTGCAAGAAAATACATCTGTTCACGTTGAGTTACTTGTGTACATACTGTGCTGCTAGTTCTCAGTCTTAATGCTGTGCAAGTGCTTTGTGAGCCACCCTGGGCACTTTATCATAGGGAACTCAAATAGATCAAATGCTCATTTTTAGAAGAACAAACTATTGATTTGTAGAACTACAGTAACATCCAGGTTTATTTTTCTTTCAATAACCATATTTCCTGTTCTGCACACCATAATAACATCACAGTGAAATGTATGATGAAACAAAATTTGTTGGATACTCTAGAAAACATTGCCCAGTGATACATTTACATTTTATATATGATTAAACATTTGTTCCCACAGTACCTTCTAAAGGATTACTGAGTAATTTTGGGGAGTCAGGGTTCATATTTCTGGATATTACTAAGATGATAGTGACATCCCTTATATGCAAAAATTTGATCTAGAATTTTGAGGGGAAAAAAATCAGTGTGTGGTTACACAGCTTCTTATATATATGGTTTATGAAATCATATACATTGTATGAAAATGCTGACAAGGATGTCTTGATCTGCTTTTCACTACATCAGATTTAAATAAATATAGACCACAACATGGTCAGTCAGTTATATTCTTAATCTGAACAGCCAGGGAAAAAGAAAAAGAATACATGTATGGAAGGAACAGCAAAAGTAAAATTATCTGAACAAGGAATGTTCTGGGTGAGACTTCCATTGCAACTTTCATTTCCACAGTTGTCTGCTGAGAGTCTGACCAGAGGAGCTACCAGTCCACCCTGCTGCTGTCTTGGGGGGTTGGCCAAAGCCTATCACATTGCTGGAACTGCTGAGATTCATTCTGGCCATTTGCTGATTCATCTGAGAGAGGTTCCATTGAGCTTGTTGGTTTTGTTGCAATCCATACTTGACCATCTGTCCCACCATTCCACTTTGAGGTCCAATGACATTTTGAGAAAGTCCCATCAAACCAGTTTGTGTAGTACCAGTAAATCCACTGGGTGTTCCCATTCCCACCATCACGTCTTTGCTATGCCTTGTGACTGGCACTGAATGTCCCATCATGCTTCCCATCATCCCAGTTGTTGCAAACACAGGAACTCCCTTGTCTGGAAAGCCTTGAAAATGAGTTGATGGTTGTGTGGTAAGTGGCACAGAAGCTGACCTCGTGAACATACTCGCAGCATTTTGCCGCTTCATGGGTCCTGTGCCATACAGTCTTGAGACGGAGTCTTTGGAGAGTTGTTTCTTTGCTGACTCTTCGGATTTTGTTGTTTGTTCAGTGAACAAATCAAGATCCCCAGATGCTACAGACAAGGTGGCAGCTGCTGGTTTAGTGGAAGTGCACTGAGCAGGAGGTACAGCAGCTGCTGGTAAAGGATTAGAGATCATTGGCCTGAAGATATCCAGGTCATCATTTAGCACAGTGACAGCAGCAGTGCCTCCATTTGTAACAGATGCTTTAGCTGGACCATCAAATCCTAAAAGTTCAGTAGTGGGTTCTGATGACTTTTATGGCCTTGCTTTAGCTTCTGATTGCTGATCCTCTTCTTCTGCAGCTTTTCAATTGCTAATTGTATTGACATTTTTTCTGATTCTCTCTTTTTCTCTTCTCTCTTTTTCTCTTTTTCCCTGTTGAAGGCATTAACTGCTTTTTTTATCATAATATTTCCTTTTGGACTTATCCATGATAAAAAATTTCACAGCTTGATCTGTTTAAGAACTTCAGAAGATTTCTGGCAGATTAGCTTCATAGAGTCGTCTTGCTTTAGTATTTCCCACTTCCTGCATTCACTGTATTTGCTTTGGTGTCCGTTGGTCCAAGCTGACAGACTTGGTCCTTTATATATGTACTTCAAGAGTTTGATGTACTCCAGCACATCTGATGCAAATAAAACCGCCTGTGTTCCAAGATGCACATCTTGGACCCTTGGATTGGCAGTCTGCACAGGACTTGTTGTACTCTTCCTTTATCAGCTTGGCCAGGATGACCTGGTGTTGCTTGTTCTGCTTCTGCACCTTCTCCCAGAAGGAACAGATGTCCATCCCTGTGGACAAGAAGCAGTGGTTGGGCTGGAGCTGGTCTGGGGTGGGCTCAGCACCTCTTGGGACACGTGGTGCAGCCACAGGAACTGTCTGCTGCCCCAAAGTGGTAATGCTCACACCATTGCAACCACCTGGGGAATAAGTCAGGGCAATCAGAGCAGCAAGAAATGATCCTTAGCTGCTTCTGAAGATGTGAACCAGAAGATCAACCACCTCAAGTGTATGTATACCAATGCATGCAGCCTGGGGAACAAACAGGAGGACCTGGAGCTCCATGTCCAGTCAGAAAGTTGTGATGTCATGGGAATAAAGCAAGCTTCAGATCAAGAGAACCTGGTTCTTACAGGTTAATTCAACTACCCAGATATTTGTTGGAAGAACATTACAGCAGCTCACATGTTACCCATCAAGTTCCTGGAATGTGTAGAGGACTGCTTCCTCATACAAATATTAGAAGTGCCAACCAGAAATGAGGTACTGTGGGACTTGCCACTCACAAACCAAGAAAACGTGCTTTGTAATATCTCAGTTAGTGACAGCCTTGGCTGCAGTGACCACCGTACTGTGGAGTCTGGGATCCTGTTGAGCATGAGAAGGTTAGTACCATGGCAAAGGTTTTAGATTTTAGCAGAGCAAATTTCAGCTTGCTCAGAGCTCAGTTGGGAGGGATTCCATGGGAAGCTTCCATGGAGGACAGAGGACCTAGAGAGTGCTGGGAGTTTTTTCAAGAACACTGTTCTCAAAGCAAAAAAAATAATAGTTCATCCTCTTTAAATGGAAGAAGGCAGAGCAAGAGACCCTACTGGCTTAACTTTGAGCTTCTGAGTCTGCTCAGAACCAGAGAGGAAGCATACCAGAGATGGAAAAGCAGATGAATACCCATTGGGAACTACATTGCCAGGGTGTGCAGAGATGCAGTTAGAAAAGCAAAAGCTCAGCTCAAATTGGAATTAGCCAGACATGTCAAAAACTACAAGAAAGGGTTCTTCAGGTACATGAACAACAAGCAAGAAACAGAAGTAAAATATTGGACAACTGCTAAACAGCACAGGTGAATGAGTCACAAGTAACGCTGAAAAGGCAGAAGTTCTCAGCACTTTTTCCTTCTGTCTTTGCCAGCACTGTTGGACCCCAGACCTTGGGAACAAAAATCCAGGTTGATGCAAACACAGACCCACCATCAGGGAAGGAAGAGTTGGTATGCAAACTATTGCAGGATCTTGACCCCTACAAATTGATGGGTCCAGACACTATCCACCCGAGGGTGTTAAGAGAGCTGGCTGATATTGTTGCAAAGCCTCTCTCCAAAATCTTTGAGAAGTCATGGAGACTGGGTGATGTTCCAGAAGACTGGAAGAAGACTAATGTCACCCCCAGATATAAGAAGGGCTTAAAGGATGACTCAGGAAATTATAGGCCCATCAGTCTTACTTCAGTCCCTAGGAAAGTTATAGAACGAATCCTCCTGGGGGCTACCACAAATCAAATGAAGTACATGACTGGGATAAGCCAGCATGGTCTTACTAAAGGCAAATTGTACTTGACAAATGTGATCATCTTCTACAACAAAATAACCTGCTTGGTTGATGTGGGGTGAGTGGTGGACACTGCCCAAATTTCTTCAAGGGTTTTGATATGGTTCCCCACAGCCTCCTCCTAGAGAAACTGATGTGTTACAGTCTAGACAAGTGGCCTGTGCAGGGCGTGGGGAAATGGCTGACGGGCCACACCCAGAGGATGGTGGTAAAGAGCTCTTTTCAAACAGGCAACCTGACACGAGTGGGGACCCCCACGGGGTCCGAACATATTGGGCCCAACACTGTTTATTATCTTCATAAATGGTCTGGATGATGGGATCAAGTGTACCATGATGGAGT
>JAAGNO010020586.1:16072-28827 GCA_033439905.1 Ceryle rudis | reverse complement strand
ATCTTTTAATATTATTATATTTTGATATTATCTTTCGATCCCATTTACTCAGGTCTTTACAGGCACTTAAAAAAAAAAACAACCCAAGAGATGTTTTCATTAATCTTAGTTTCTGAATACCTTTTCTTATTTGTAAGTCTGCAGATGTCTATTCTTTAAGATGTGTGTTGTATAGGAAGATGAGTATAGTTGAAAGTAAGTCAATATGACTAAAAGAGCAATTTGCTTTAGAGGTAAGAGCTAGTTTAAAGAACAATGAGTTCTTTCTCTGGTATTAGCTAGATCATTTGACTGTGTTATCTCCTTTCACTTTCTCTCCAATACAATGAAAATGATGCTTAGATGAGGCTATGCTAAAAAAGCACAACCATTTCTAAAACAGTATCTCAACCCCACTTAAACACCTTGTGGTTCAGGTACTCTGCACCTGTTGTCTGGGGGCTGTGGGATGGGTCCAGTTGGAGTCGGGGACACTGCAACACTCTGATGGCCTCAGGGCCTCTGCTGACCTGGCACCTTGGGCCACCCTTGCCTGTGCTGTCACTCTGTAAGACTATTTAATTTGTGTCATTCTTATCCTCACAGGCTGTTGAATGCTTTGATTAGCACTTAACCTGGATTCTCAATAACTATTATGCATGGTCAAAGTATGATACAGTATGAGAAACATGAAAATCTCAGAGTTTTGTTTTTAATTGTTATGCTACTCAGGCTGTCTTCTACATGAGAGGAACTGATTACAAGTGCACTAAATTAATATGAAATACAATATTATTGAAGATAAATTATTTGTAACTGAAGTATTATCCCAGAAGATTTTTAATATAAAACCTGAGAATAAACTTAGAAATATTTTAGTATCTGTAAATGGGACAGGACAGTCTTAGAAAGGGTAAAAGCTTGATGATATATGCATATGGACAAGACTTGAGGAGGTACATTTATGTAACGTTTCTATTCATGGACCTACATCTTTTTTACTCAAATTTTCTGAAACTGGCTCTGATCCCAGCAAAGTCCACATAAGACAACATTCAGTTTCAGATGAGTTTCTTTCCACTGCAGAATTTTATCAGGATCACCAAAATAAGCTAGGATTAGCATTAGACTTTGGGTTTCAATGGCCATAATATAGATTAAATGTCTGCTTCCTCAACATGATCGTCCAGATGCTATGTCTAGCTCAGGAACTCTCTCATTAATTGCTCAAAAGCCAGAGGAAGTATCAGTCTTTATGCCCAGTATAGTCTTTATTGTACACTTTCCCTAAACATCTGCTGCCAGCCCCTGATTCAGACATGCTTTTAACATACCTCAGTTGCAGATCACAGACTCTAGAAAGAATATTGTACACCTAAACTAATTAGAAATTCTAAAATTTCTCAGCTCTTCAGCAAAGCTGCCACTAATGACCTTACAGAAGACCACAAGCTGTTGTGAAAACTTACAGTCCTCTTTAATGTCTAAAATAAAACCTAGCTGTACATATCTTAGGTACATGGAAATATACATACAGACATGGATATGTAAAACTTCATAAACATCTAATATTGCCCAGCACATGAAAGTCAGGTATGTTTCACGCACTGAAAACTGAGTTAATGATCTCTGTTTCATAAGGACTTTTTAAATTGGTTTTTACTACCACATTGCTACTTGTACATCTGCAGAGCAGTAGCATGGCAAAAGGTTGGGACGTACTGAGGCTGTTTCAGTAGTAAGTGATTTTATTTGGCTGGCAAATTTAATTTCTTTTTCTCTGGGTGGTGGATTTGAGATGTAATGTAAGTTCAGTCATCTCCATCAAATCCAGCTATGTTGAGAGTGAGATTTATTAGGTATTTCATGTAATATATGCTGGCTTAGGTCTGATATGTCATTTATCTTCACTTGTGAGAAGACCTTAGAACTCACTTGTGGTAATGTCATTGATGATTTATTAGTCTCCTCACTTTTGAAGATAAATGTCATATCAGACCTCAGTCATTATGCCTTCCCTCTACATATAAATCCAGATTTAGAAAAAGGAGTGAAAAAGAGAATAAGGGAATATTCCCAGATGGTTTGTGGTTAAGGGATGTCAAGCTTTCTGTGGTAGAAACTGGACATTAACTTTAATATGTCTTGTTGTTCAAACATTTCTTCTTTGACATACCCCTTCAGGCAGATGCCACAGAAACATTCAGGTGCTTCCCTTCATGCTGCACAGAACTTTTTTTCTAGGAATGCCAGCAGTGATTGGTAAAAGGCCTTTTAAAAGCTTTACCAGAGGAAATGGCTTGCAGACAGAGAGGTACATTTGTCAGATTCACAGAAGGGTACAGTCACCATTTAGAAATGAAACCTGAATGCCTAGTATGTGTATCTTCTGTCCAATTTTGTGATCTTTCATATATCACTCAAAACTCAAAGAAAAAACTGTGCACAAAGTAGAATAAAACAAGACTGAAGATTGAACACCATTCTGGTTCTTTCTAAGCTTCCATGGATACTGTGTTATAAAGGATCACAAATCAGTTGAGTATGATTTTCTCTTTTGAATCCTAGAGTCTGATATCATGCCTTTAATGTGCGGGATACAATACCCAGAATGAAGGTAAGACAGGTTGAATTAGAATTATTACAGATATGCCACTTTCCATGATGCAGATATATAGGAAGCCAAAAGGGTTACAAATAGTATCACTGTAATTTAGGTATTTATGAATTCCTCTTAACAGCTGACAATGTACATGTTGTTAGAGCATCTGTTTTTTTGGAGTGACTTTATAATAAACAAATTAACTTTCTTGAGTTTGTAGTCTCTCTTCACTTTGGTAAAAGGCATTCAGGGTTTACTTCCTTTGCTTGGCCTGATGAGAATACATCATTAAATCTATGCCTGCAAAGCAGCTTTATTTCTATACAGAAAGAATCCAGTTGCCTTCCAGAAAAATGTTTGTTATGTTGAAAGCTATCATGTAGCATCATGACAGCTAACCTAAGCAAGGGCACTGATGTGTGCAACCTAGATGTTGCCTGTAAGCATGAGGGTTAAGGATTTAGTTTTCCTGCATTCATTCATCCTGCAGGTCCAACAGTTTGATGAACTTCTGGCCATGCTTCTCTGCTCTTAGGTATTTTTCAAAGAGAAAGAAGACAAAAAAAAAAAATCCTTCCCCGCCCCGCTATGACATGCACAAGGAATATTCTAAATGTATATGTTTGTATGCTTACATATAGATGTAGATGTACACACACCATGTCATATAGCATAATGAAACACTGGTCCCACATAATGCAGTAATATCTTTATGGACCAGTAGATGTCATCCCAATAGGAAGAATACCTTATGTATACCTTTACTAATTGAGTTTCAGTTAACATTATAATTTTCTAAAGAAAAAAAAAAGGAACATACAAATGTAAATGCCTGATACCATATATCCATCTTGCTACTATTATGATTTACAGAGGTTTTGACTTAATGTACAGGTTCTTCACAAACTTTTCATGTCAAAGAAACATGCATGAGTTATAATTCTCCATTTAATGCTGTTGGACCAAAAGGGAGAGAAACACGAGAAGAAAATGGATTTTATTTGGGGTATATGAGATATGCCTAGAATTGTCTTGCTGAGCTTTATAAAACCCAGAGTCCTCATTTCTCATTGTCTCTTTAGAGGAGTTTACAGCTACCTGCCATAGTTCCCTTCAGGCAGTTAGACGTTTAGTCCATGAAAGCCTGATATGAGAGACAGATTATTTACTAAACTAGGAGATAGGAGTGTCTACATCTATAAACTGTCCTCATTTCTTTGAAAACATGTAGGTGTGTAGAGTATGTGACAGGGTACCCTAGCGATAAAGGCTTGGTGGATACTGCTAAAATTGGTAGAACTGGTATGGAAGCTGTTAGACTAGGACTTATTTCTGAAGCTGTACAGAATTTTTTCACTGTGGGCGAGACAGATGGCCCATCACATTTAACCACATACTAAGAATGAAGGTGGGGTGAAAATGTGCTAAACCAATGGCTGCTTTTTCACAAAAACCAGACAAACAAACCAACACAAGGATAATCACCTAATGGATTTTCAGATTATTTTGCCAGAAAATTAGCTCTACTTAAAAATATAAGATTTAATGTCAGATCCCCAGAATAGTGAAATAATATCCAAACGAAAAATTTGCTGCTAATTTCTATTTAACAAACAACTGATGATCAAGAAGTTTGTCACAAGCTCAGGCAGGATGTACTATATATTGTAGGCATTATAGAGCTTGTTTCAAGAGAAATTTTGAAGTGGAACTATGACATTACTAAGAAATTGAAAGGTACTCTGTTAATGAAAGTTTAGAAGGACATCTGAACACCTCAGCTTTGCAGGTGATATCCCTGTAGTTTAAGTCTGTCCAATGCTTTTAACAAATCAGAAATCTGGTCTGCACTTCATTGGAGTTAAGCTGAATTGCTCAAAGAAAAACATAATGGGGCTTGTGGCAGGTGCAACTGCCCTGACAAAAATCTAACCAAGGCCAGGAATTGCCATAGACCTGATAAAGATTTGTTTTGCACTTCACAGCCATTAAATGGCACCTCAAGTGATTAATCTGAACTTCAGGGTCCAGGCCCTTAGCCTACTTTTGTTGTGTGCTTGACCCCAACTAGTTAGAATAAACACAGTGCACACTTGACTAGAGTATAAATGGAGCCCTAATGGTGAGACGGCTTTGAGTTGGTTCCTTCAGACCAAGTGGGCCTTGCAGTCATGAATGCTCCTGTTGAATCAGGTATGCCATCTAAGGATGCTTCTGTGGATTAAGTGAGCCTCACCCCCCCTTTGGTGAGTGAGCCCTCACCCCTTTTGGGTGAGAGACCTCTTTGTGGGGGAGGTTTTCACTTTATGAGTGTGCACACATTTTGGTTCATCTTTCTAGAAAAAATAGTCCTTCAAGATTAGGAAGTAGTTGTATAGTACTATATTCCAGACTGACATCCAAACTTGCAAATTAATTTTGTCAAAAGGAGTGCTGAGTAATTATGGTTACAATAAATCTGCATTTTGGGTAGCTGCTGCTGTCTGTTTTATGGGTTCCTCTGTGACACTGTTATTCATAATATTGCCTCAGTGGTCTGCTACTGTGTTACACCATTGTGTTCTTTATACATATATTCTAGAAATGGTGCAAGACAATCAAACAGAATGCAAGCATAGATTCAGAAAGAAAACCTCATTTCTTATTTTTGTCCTCATTCTTGTAGACCTTCCTAAGAGCAGCCTGAAAAAATTAAATCTCCAAATTAAATATCTCACCATAATGCTGTGACTGAACTAAATCACCACCTGATGAAGTACCCCAGAAACATAACACCAATTACGTTATGATTAAAAGTTAGTCCTTGTTACAGCATAGGCTGAGACAAATCCCAATACCATAAGTGTATAAGTGATTTTTCAAGCTCAAGGGGATTTAGGCAATGCTTAAATCTTTATATAGTTTTTTTATTATATAATGCCATCTTATTTCTAAAATAATTTTAATGTTCTATGACACAAAATTAGTTTCACTGCAAAAGAAGTTACATTTACCTTTTAGTCTTTGTAATGAAAAAAAAATAGTTGCTTGTTTCTTTGATATGATGTGATTCATACCTACAACCTCTCACTGGCCACAATGTACATTAATATTCCTTCCACACTACTAAAATATATCCAGAATCTGCACAGTGAAGGTTAATCTGGACTGAATATTTTAGTAAACATATAGATAAGTGGGTGCTGTATGTATTAAAGCCAGGGAGATTGTCCAGCATTGTGTATTAGTACCATGCTTTTGAATAACTATTAAGAAAAAAAATGAAAACTTGTCAAAGAAAACAAACCTCTCTTCCAAGCATTTCATGCAGTGAGTTTGGCTGAGGAATCAAACCATAAATGTATGAATATTTCCACATGAGAGTAACTTTTTCTTTTTTTTCTAGGATAAAATTATCAGTACTAAATAATTCACAGCAAGAAAGGCCAAGAAAAGAGAAATTATTTCTCCTTTGTGTAAGCGCTCTTTCAAACAGAATTTTCTCAGCCCACGTGCAACCCTGCCTGTATAGACACAAGAGAAAGGGAGGGAAGCATCCCCTTGTCCCCTGTTGTTGTGGTTCAGTTAAAGTTATCAGAATTGTTAATGCAGTACCAATACTGAGGTACCTCAAATTGTTGAATCACTAAGCCTGGAGTGTAATAAACAACTTGTCTAAAATGCTAGCTATAGCTCTAATAGAATTTTTATATTACATTACTGGCTTGTATATAATGCTCTGTGTTCTGTTTGGCATTTGTTTGTTTGTTTTTTGTTTTTTTTTTTTTCATAGAATAGTTATATTTTATTTGGCCAAGAAATGAAACCAGTAATTGTAGCATGTATCTTCCATATACAGCAGTGCAGTACTTCGAATACCCACTCACTTGAAGTTTTTGTTTTCTATCTCTGAATATGTCTATTTTATTTCAGAAAAAATGTTTCAGTTTGTATACCTGTGCTAACTGCTATTTATTTATTTTGCATTATATTCAATGAGAGGTGATGATTATAAGGTATACTCTCCCGTTAAATATTTGAGGAATTTAAACCAGTCTTTCTCAACAATATTTTAAATCTTCCCCCAGATGTTTTAAATGCAACCCCCTAGAGAAAAATTATTAATACTCTAAATGTAGTTTCCTCTGAATAAAGTTTGGCCTTCCATGGTCTGGTGGTCCTCTTGGCTGGGAAGCACAACACCTTGTGCATTTTTCCCAGGATTATTCCTAAGAAGCATGAGGGATCACTAAGATACTCTAGCACATAAGGATCTTTGACACATCAGTTTTGAAGGGAAGGTGCATGCATTATAGTTTGTTTCTTTTTCTTTGATTTAGCTTTGCTATTTTTTAACATAGCAATTTGCCAGTGAGACACTACAGACAATAATATTTAGGTTGTTAGTTTGTTTCTTTTTTATCAATTAAATGTGTAAACCTGTGTCAAAATTATTTTCTCTTTGTTTTCTATAGTAATTTTAGAAAGTAACTGTTGTTTGTATTTTGCAATGACTTCAGATTAATAGCAAATATGCACCATCAATTTGCATTGAAACCATTGTTAAACAAATAATAATTAGTTGGCAAAGTGCTTCCTGAAAATTCAAAGTCAATTAATTTGAGCATTGTTTTACATTCAGCCAGAATTTATAAAGGATCAATCAGTGGGTTTTAATAGTATTTGTGTCTTTTCAAGCAGCTATAGCATAGAGCTAACATTAGGTACATAAAGAACACTTCAAATTCCTGTCCTTAGTTTAATTTCTTTTAAAAGGTAAGTATCAGCAGTTTGAAGACATTCAAAGTGGAACTACTGCCACCAAAATGTTCTGCTTATTTTGATCTGTGTATAAATATATAAAGAGATACAGATGCTGTTTTAATAGAACTGGACCAAATCCTATTGACCCTCAAAGTAAATTTTTCAGTTAGTAGGACAATGTTCTTCATGGCCCGAGAATGAGACAGTGCAAATTCATATGAAGAGGAGCACCAAGATATAAAAAATTATTAAATGTTATTTTACTTCAGAGCTATATTCAGGTCAAATCAAAGTGATATTAATACATATCAGCTTTACAGTAAACACATGGTGCCATTAACCCTCATAACCACGTTTGTGTCACTAAGTTCTGCTTATTGAAGGGCCTTTTTTTTTTTTTTTACTTTACTGTATTCATTTCTTCAGTTTTTGTGCTCTCCACAGTGGGGATAGAAAAGAGAAGTAATAGGAACACAAAAAAGGTAGAGAGGAAACTTCTAGGTTATGAAATCTAACTCTTGCAAGCACTGCACAATTCAACTGCTTTAAAAACCTGAGTTTTCTTATAAGCACTTATGTTCTTTTTGTCTCCACTATTTTCAATAAAATACTGTTTCAAAATCTGATAGGCAGAAAGTCTCAGAACCCATTCCTAAATTACATCTAAATTTATTCCTGTTTAATTTATATCTATTTGTTCTTACGCCATGTTCTTTATCTCAAGTTGTTATTTTCTCTTCCTTGTGCTTATTTACTTGTTTGTCTAAAGACAGCAATCTTATTCCTCCTCAACCTTTGCTTTGCTGGTCTAATGAAACAAGTTCTTTTGTTCATCTTTCATGAGGAAAAAATCTTTTATGGGTCATCCTTTGCTGTGTCATTTCTTCTCCAAATTTATTGATTTGTTTATATGCTCACTTTAACAATGGCAGCATTTTTTTCATTGTCCTTTAGGTAACAGAATGGAGAGAAAGTTCTTACATGCCTTCCCATGCTTCCTATCTCTGTTGTCTTCAGGTAGAAGTTGGCCTTTAGTTTGTGTGAAAAAATTACTAAACTGCATTTGAAATCTAGAATGATTTCAGCCGAAAAGCTCACTAAATCATGTTAAAGGGCACAGAAAAACACCCACTGATTTTTGCTGTTTTAGAAACATTATCTCATTAAGTTCCTAAACAATTATGGGTATCAGAAAGCACAAGCAGAGACATTTATCCTCCCCTTGATGCATATGCAGGACTGCAGTAAGCCCATTAGAGCTGGTGAGATTTATGGATATTTATAATGGGAATAACAGGACCCAGTGGGTGGCAAAAGGGGAGCAGGAGTCTGAACTCAAGATCGGAAGCCAACAGCTTGAATTCTAATTAATCCTGACTGAGTGTTTTGAAACAAGTAACATGTTCAAAAAATTCTGTGCTTTTGCCTGTTTTGTACACTGCTTTCCAGACAGTCCATAACACCAAAAATTTTCAGTTTACTTCTGTTGGGAGAACCCATTTCTTTTTCTATTAAGAAAATGTTGCCAAAACCGTTTCTGAAATACTCAGTGATTTTCTGCTTTGCAGATGTACAGAATTCTTTCTAGGCTGTTCTTATGGAACACAAAATTGGTAAATTAAAGGATACCCCGAGTCTTTCATGTAAAGTGCATAGAAGGAAAAAAAGGAGATTTGAGGGCATATTTTCACCAACTAATTGTATGTGTGTATGAATTGACATACTTTTCCAAGTTCTTGACTGATCCTTTCATGGATGATGTGATTGTCTGTAGAGACCCAAATGCATTCCCATGTACAGCACTATGTATTGGTTTATACGTAAGAGTGTAAGTTTTAACCCAACATCCACATCTTTTCCATTTTCTGTAACCATTATTTCTGGGTGTGATGCACTGCTGTTTGAAAAGAATTACAGTCAACTTTTCTAATCTTTTCCATTTTGGAAGGTTGTTGCAATTTGAAGATTGTTGATTTAAATGTTTTGCCCTGAGTTTCAATCAGATTTTTTTGTATCTTAATTAAATTGATCTCTACTTTGTTTTATTCCTATTATGGCAATTTCTTCTTAATTTGTAGTCAATTAATGCAAACTGTAATGTTTGTCACTTTTTCACTGTTACATTGCCAATGCAATGGCTGAAGAGTTGAGGAATAGTTCCCCATGGCTTATTGTCCTCCTTAACTCCCTATGTTTATGTCACATTATTTCTTCTACATCATCTGCCAGTTATACTTAGCAAAAAAATGTGCTCTTTCTATATTCCATCTTCAGTTGTTTTAAGTAAAGCAATTGTGTGCTTGTGACCACTTGGCCCTGTTTGCCAGGGCTGTGATAGACACAGCTCTCTTAAGACTACCTTGCAGAGAGTGAACATGTATGTATTGTGCCCAGAACAATTTCCTTCTCTGTTTCCAGCAGCTGATTTCAATGTTATATCTGTAAAGAAAAATATCTTGCTAATATTTTGCTTAATAACATCTTTTCAACTTGTAAAGTATCTAGCAACAAATAAAAAATAAAAATAATTTCCTTTTGGTTCACATTGTGATTACAAGCTGTTATATCAGAAGTTCCGTATCTCTTTACCTTCCATCATCCTTTTAAGCCTTTCTACTGTTACCTATCCTTTCCTGTCAGGGCAGGAGAGCATAACTACAAACATTATTTGCCATTTTAACTTTCTGAAGCTGCTAAATACTATGAAAATAAAATTTCTTCCACCAGAATAAATTAAGCAGTATATATGCAACTACTCCTCAGGGACATGGTATTACAATATAAGATAACTCTCTATAGCAAAGGTATATGCAAGTTAGACCTGTATCTCGTCTTTCATTCTCCCAGGCTCCTGAGATATTTCTGTAGATAAGATTTAAACTGCTTGTGCTTTTTAACACCTTGTTACATTTATAGATTTAATCCTATCAAAACTGTTGAGCATTATATTAATGCTATCTAAGCATGATCTACAGAATCATAAATGTCAATGAGGCCTGACATATGTGTTTCTTCTTCAAGAGTGCAGGGAAACCAGGGACCTCTGAGTGGATTATGTTTGGTCTAATATTTTAAGTTCAAGTCCTGAGGAAAATACATTCTCTATTCTGTAACAGTTAAAAAGAGCATTTATTCTTTAATAACCATGAATGTCCTTAAGAAACTTCTGGAACAACTGCACCTTAACAAGGCACTTTAGGAAACCTACATGAACACTACTTTCAACTGACATCATTTGATATCACACAGAAAAAATTATTCTCTGAAATGTATTTAGCTTGTACCTTAGTGCATAGGCCTTGCTTATTTGGTGAGGAAATCATGGGGTTTGCGTGCCAAATTAAACAATCCTGAAAACTGTTTCAAATATCTTCTGGTTACAGCCTGATCTATGTGATTGCAATTCAAATGGTCTGTAAGGAAAAGTGTGTGCATTGTCTAGTTTGTTTGTAACCTGAAGTACAGGTATTCTATTCATAGTATTAAAGATCTAGCTTTTCAACATTTCATCTTTTGATATAGAGGCTAAAATGTATCTTGTGAAAGCAGGGAGCATGTAACAGTTGAGAAAGTGACTTGGCCTTTCAGTAGTGCTGATAACAACTGAAGTGAAAATTAATTTGATTTTAACACTCAATTGATTAATCTACAACACAAACCCCGACTGACATTGGCACCATTTAGCTGTTAATCAGCCTCTGCTCAGGGGAGGTCTAGAGTTGGATCACTGGCAGTGCTAATAGTCAGGTACTCTGTAAAACCTCTCTAGGGCTTGTTTGTGCTTTGATTTAGCTCAGTGATAGTGAGCCCTCAAAAATATTTTTTCCAGTGCTTAAATTGAGACATTCCTACTGTGCGAGAGGTGTTGCAACACTGCAGGCCACAGCACTATTTCTGGGTCTGGTTCTGTACAGGCTTCTCTTTCTGCCTGATGTATTTACTCAGTCATCAGTCAACAAAAGGTTTTTCTGCTTATCTTTGAAAGTTTTCTGTAATTGTTCTTAAAGTAAAATAGTAAAGAAATAATCTCTGAACTTGGATGAAGTCAGATATAATACAGCTCTTCACTAGCAGGTTTATAAAAAAATATTTAATTTTCACATCTGAGTGGATGTCTCATTAGTTCAGTGTTAACCATGTTTGGTCTCTGAAGATTAAGATGGCATTTCAGAAACCTCTCTGCTCTGCAAAATCTGTGCCATGTCTGACAGTTTTACATTCATAAAAGGAACTTAAGTTAATATTCTAATTAAAAGAAATTATGAATACTCTAAGTTGCAGGACGTCCCCATGTGCTTTATGCATCGCGGAATTCTCACTGTATGAAGGAGTTCATAGGAAGTTTCCTCAAATTAGACTCCCATTTGGGAATTACACTAGTGAAGAAGTCAGTACTCTGAAAAAATGGCATGTAACTCTAAGAATATAGAGCTGTCCTTGTCAGTCCTTAGCTCAATAAAATACAGAAGACATGCTGGAAATCAGTTCATAAAAACAAAGCATATCATGCTTCTTAATTTTATTCTAAAGCTGGTATTTAATTATTTGATTTTGCATTTTAGCAGACTGAAACATAACCTATGCTCTATCCAAATCTTGTCTAGTAGCATGAATAAATATAAGTTAATCTAGCAAATACTGATATCCCACTCTGTCATGGTTTGAGCCTACATAGACGGCAACAAAGCAACTGCACAGGCGCTCGCTCACTCCTACCTCTCACTCCTACCTCTCTCCAGCGGGATGAGGAAGAGAAAATAGAACAAAGGTTTGAGGGTCAAGACAAAGATCAGGAAGGGCTCACTCACCAGTTATGGTCATGGGCAAAAGACAGACTTGACTTGGAAAAAATAAAATCAATTTAATCTAAACAGAAAAAAACACCACCGACTGAATCAGAGTAGGATAGTGATAAATACAAGCTGATCTTAAAAATAAACCTTCCACCCACCCCTTCCTTTTTACAGGGCCCAGCTCTGCTAACTCCTCCCTCCCAGCAGCACAGGGCGGCAGGGAGGAGGCTTGCAGTCAGTCCGAGCCTATTCCACGTAGCTTGTTCCACTCCTTCCTCCTCAGAGGGCAAACTCCTCACAGCCCTCCGTAGTAGCAGTGTGCTGTCCGTCCCACCGCAGTTTGCTACGAACTTCTCCTGCTAGTGTGGGTCCCTTCCTTGGGCTGTAATCCTCCCAAACAACGACCTGCTCCAGCGCAGGCTTGCCTCAGAGTCACAGGCATCTTCAGGATCAATTCCCTGCTCCGGTCACTCAGTCGCCGGAGAGCGAAGCAGCGGCTTTCACGCTGAAAAGAGCGAGCAGGGCGCGCGGCGGGGTTCAGCCATGGTGTCCGCGCGGCGGAAGGCGGCGATCTCAGCCCTCGCCACAGTGGCTGCGGGAACCCAGGCAGAGCTCCCACGGAAACACGGGGCTGTCCA
>JAAGNO010020585.1:64841-90344 GCA_033439905.1 Ceryle rudis | reverse complement strand
TGTATATATTTGTATATTTTCCATTTTTATCAGTTTCATTTTCATTCAAGCTGTTCTACTTTCCTTTTCTAATGGCTGAGTCTCTCTCCTTTATTCCCTTTCTCTTCCTCCCTTTGGGGAGGGAGGGGGGGTTAACAGAAAGCGTCTGTTATTGGTCTAAGGGGCCACCCTGACCCTAAACCATGACACAGTATCAGTTCCATGAAGTAAACCTTGAGCAGGAGTACCAGAGCAACTGATGCAATAAAGTGTTTTATCTCCCGGTCTTGAAATGTTTTCCTGTGTGAGAATACATTCTTAGCAGCATAAACATTTAATGTTAAGGATGCATAACCTGAACTAAAGCCATCACTACTTATCATTCTCATTATACTGAGATCATTGTCTATTCCTTGGGAGAAACAAGGTTTTGAAAACCCCTTGTGTTTTCAAAAACATTGAAGTCGTCTTTTTCTTGAAACCCTTAGTTTCTGAAACTGAGCAACAGCGGAAGAACATTACCTAAACATGCCCGGTGAGAGAACAGCGAGCAAAGGAAGAGTTTTTATACCCTAGGTCATTAAGAGCAAGAATCACACACCTGGTGTGAAAACTTAACAGAAAACTACATTGAGTTTGTTAGACATACAAATGGAACATGGTTATGCAATCCCTATATTCTCCAATTCAAAAATGCCTCAAAACCACACAAAAACATTTCCAAATAATGGTTGAAAAATGAGTAAGTTTCCCCAAACCAGACTTTTTCCTCATATTTACAATTCAAAATACCCTAGCACAATGACTGTGTAACATACCAGCTCATGTAAGCTTTTCAATCCTATTTGGTTTATAACAGCTTACATCCCCTGAAACAGGGAAGCCTTTACAGATTTTTTTCAGCATTATATTCAACTGATAACCCAATCAGCTTTTAAAGTGGGAGGAAACAAAAGAAAGACCTTCAGTGCTTACACACAAAAATGGAGAAGTTATCATTCAAATTAAACCACAAAGTCCGATTTCTGTTCAAGATTACCGCTTGACGCAATCCATACAAAGCACAATTTAAAAATACAATATAGTGTATCTTTTTAAGTCTAAATTGTAAGGACTTTGACAAAGAATTCTGTTATTTGGCAAGCTACGTACCTGTAGCACGACTGTGTAATACTGAAGGATGGAAAACAGTTTTATACAAGACAAAGGTGTATCATTTAAAATGTTATTAAAATTTTAAATGCTTTAGTCCACGTAAATGATTTAAGTGTTTTTCTATGTATTGATTCAATCCCTTTCCATTTATTTCCATTGCCTCCAAGTATTTCAAAAGTATTTTTCCCCAGGTGAGGGGGAGCTGTTACGGAGCAGGACTGCTGCCGTTAACAACTGTGCTACCTTAGACGTCCCCTTGTCCTCAAAAACTTTTGAAACAGTTTACACACTGAACTACATCAAGGAATATGAGCCCCCGGTTTGGAACCGATACCAACTGTGATAAACAGATGAAAACCATGGCGTGCTACCACCCCCTCTGCAATACCAGGGGTGTCTTCCCCTCAAGTATTTTCTGAAAGGTTAGAACAAAAAGGAGAACAGAAGATAGCTATCCTTAGAATCAGACTCCTTCCTTTAGCCACTATCTCCCCAGAGCACACGGATTCACACTCTAGTTTAAAAAAAAAAAACATAATACCGAAAACGTTTCTCTGTTTCTCTTCACGACCGGAGCTCCAGGGCAACGCTGGGAGCCTTCCCGCTCCCTGAGCAGAGGCGGCCTGCAGCAGCGCGTGCCGAAGACAGCCGTTAAAACCGTTAAAGACGGCCGTTAGCCGCGAGGGCAGCGCGAGCTCTGCGGCGGCGCGACAGGTGGGTCACGTGCCCCCGCCCCGCGGGCCCCATCGGCTAAGACGGGGCACGAGCGACGCTGAGGGGCGCTCGCGGTGCCGCCAACGCCGGAGGGGCCCTGAGGGAGCTCCGGGGGAAGGCTGCCTGCCGACCAGGGGGTTGGCATCAGCGTGCACCGGGCGGCCACAGATCCATTGCAGTGGATCTGTAGCCATTACCAGTGACGCCTGGTGTCCGTTGTGGCTTCAAAAGCCGAACTGATAACCGACCGGTGCAGAAGCAACAGTCTTGGTTCAGTTTTTTTTAATACGTGATGGGAGTGATGCAACCATTTTTGGCTGTTGGCTTCTGTTTCTTCCTGCATCTAACACAGCGCTTCCTACACACGCTGCTAGAACAGCACTAAAATGTAGGCTAAAATTAATATGCACTTAAACCTCTCTTTTAAGAGTACTGTATGGGATAAATACATTAACTGACCTTCCAGAGTCAAAGTATGCAAAGTTTGCAAGACCCAGGATACCATTTAAAAAGAATTCATGTATACTTGGAGTTACTTATATTCTTTAAGCACACGTATAAAAGTGGCCATCTATTTGAACGCCCCCTGTAGCAGCTGTAGGTTTTTTCTAACCTGTTGCCCATTTGAAATGTTAACCTGTCCTGTTTGAAATTCTAGTCTAGAAGATCCCAGAGAATTTGGGATTTAAATAGGGTGTGATCTCTTTAGTGGCTCTCACCCTTCCTGTATTTCCCAAACCCTCAGGCTCCTGCCAGAGCTATAGGGTATGACACATAGCCATACATAACATAGAGAAGCCGTGGCTGGTCTACCTATACAGCTCGCAACGAGGACTCTCTCTGCACCTTAGGAGAAACCAAGCAGAAAAATTCCAGCATCTCTCTTATTATGTAGAGCATCTAAATGGTGAAGATGGTGAAGTAAGACAGTGACCAGATATTGGATGATACAATCACAGTCAAAATGTGGAGCTTTCAGTTGCTGATAATTTGTGAGTACAAATATCTGTAGAACAGAGAAAGACTGAAAAAGATTATTAAAATTTCATTCTTTCAGCTGGAAAACAATAAAATCCCTAAATCCCTGAATGACCAGGGCAGTGGAGTCAAAGTAACACAAAATTACATTACCCAGCCAACCTAGATATGCAGTGAGATTCTGGCCTCACCAAAACTTAAAGGCCAAGCATCTGCTGCCTTGCAAGAGGACACGGCTTCCCCTGTGAAGTACTGGCGGCTCTCTCATCCTGTTGGCATTAGGAACACTGACGTACAGTGAACTATACCGCTCATGCATTTTTATACCACGGGGCTTTACCTCCGGAAATGCACCTGTAAATATCTGCGGTGACGATGTACGGATGCTTGTTTCAGACTTGTTTCACATTACATGGTAGTTAGGTAGCTGCTGATTGCATTGTCCCTGGACTCCTCTCCCAGTAGCTCATTAATCTCGCTCATGCTCTGCTCAACATGGAGCACAGGTAATTACAGCACAACTGGAATAATAATGAAGGCTGTAATGCTATTTATAAACTCTTTATGACATTATAACATCCAATTTCTTTCCAATATTTCATGGCCATCAAGCACACGATAAAACTAAAAGAGAACGGGCCAGATCCCTACAAGGATTTAAGGGCTACAAAAGTTCTTCTGATCAAAAGAGGAAATCATCAACTGCCTCTTCCCACTCCCCTCCCCTTGAATCCAAATGAGCAGCCTCATGACTTCAGGGTACGTCAATTCAAATGCTGCTGTCTTACTTTAAAGGCTTTGCACATGCCTTAAAAGCTCCCTGGACAGTTCTGCTCCCACGCATGCTCAGAACTTTCAACATCCTGAGAACCTGAGCAGCCTAGCATTGATTTTATAGCTGGCTAACAGAGGTCAGGGGTTTATGCATTAGCAGTCCTTGTAGAAGGAACTGACCTCCCCAGTCTTTTTCTTCTCTAATGAGATGAGAGGAATCCCGCAAGGTCTCAGGACTTCACGCTAGCCAAACACAAATTAAACAAATACTTTCTTTGGCACCAGAAAAGTGTTTAGAGACTTCTTATTCCATACCAGTTTTCTTAATGGCTCAGACTTCCCCCAACAGGTGGCTTGATATACTGTCCCACAGAGAAAGGAAATGCAAACCTCCGTTTCAGCCTTGTTAAATGATTTGCTACTTACAAGCTATATAAAAAGGACTTCAATATTTGCTAATTCTTCATCATTTGCATTGCTCTATGCGTTTAAAACTGTGGGGAAGGGTGTTTTGTTTGCACTACATCTTTGTGCTAGAAGATTCACAGCCGCATCTATTTTTGTGGGCTGAACTACTGCACTTCACCGGGAGGGCTAAAACCACCCCTGAGACTCAGCTACTTCCATTTTGGTGGGCCCAAGCAGCTCCATCTTGAGCCTGCTCACCCTATGAAGCTTTCTGGGTAGCTCCTGTGTTGTTCTAGATTGTATCAAAATGTGTAGTATAGACCCTGTGTTTTATATTCCAAGGACTAGGACCCCAAAATTTAGACACCATAGTACCCCAGTTTGATTTTCGGATGCTGTTCCATTTTCCTTTTCCTTTCATTTCTGATGAAATATTGTCTTGTGGAAATATCCTGTCTAAACAATGAAAGGGGAGAATGTTTCATGTCTTTTACTTGTCAGTTGAGATGGTTACTTACTATTAACTTAATTATTCTCTGTATTGGTTAATTAAGCCCGATCTCCTGTCCACCTTATCTCCTTATGCAAAACTCTTTTACTAAAGCAGGCAAATGTCTTCTTCAGAAGCTTTACCATTTCAGGAGAAAATACTATCTACTCCCCACATCACGGAACCTCCTTTCTAACTACAAAAACATGGGAAAATTCCTTAAAAGCAGAAAGTAACGCAAGCACATATGAAGGTTACTTTGGAAGACTCAGACTAAATGACTTTATATATGTTCGGCTCTTGGCCTCTGAACATTCATTTATAGTGCTCTTTAGAATAAACTCAAGCACATAAACATAGTAATACAATTTTATACCCGTAAGAAAAATCAATCCAATTGTCCAAATGACAAGTAAATCTTATTTCAATTGCCAATTTCTTGCTTAGTGTTCCCATTACAGAACCACTGTGAGGTGATTAAAAAAAAAAATCTACCTGTCTTGAAATTTTATATAAAAATATACTGCTAGAGAGTATTAAAATTTTATAAAATAATCAGTTGCTGAAAATCACTTTGGAATGCTTTTAGCATATATCAACTGCTGTCCTCTGTCTCTCATTAGAGAAACAACTGTTCACAAAGTTTAGATGTTTGAGTGGTTTACAGGGAGCTGGACGAGGACTTCATTTTCAGGTATCCTCTACAGAAAGAAAAATATTTTTATAATTCTAAGTAAACAACCAAGCCATACATTAATAATGTGCTCAAGTGCCAAAACTGCCAGTGTGCTGTCTCCTCAGTAGAAGTGAGCATTGACAGCTTCCTGAATTCTTGGGATACTTCCTAAAGGATGTGAGAATGAATATTTTACAAGTGCTCAGTGAGTCATCACCCCTGATTACATGATACATCTAAACAGGCTGCATTACGATTTATAACTCATGCTAACTTTTTGTGATTTAAATTTTCAATACACTGAAAAGAAAACCTTGAAAACAAGCAGTTCTACAAAATCCCCAAGTAGAAGGAGTCTGTTTTGCTGCTGTGCAAAGTAGTCTGCTAATTCTTCAGCACCAGCCCCAGGAACATCACCCCAGCGCGGAGAACAGAAATGAGGAAGGCAGGCTTTTCAGCCTAGTTCTGTCTGCAGTGTTTCTCCTGTGCTGTTCTCCTGGTTAATGGTTATTAATGGATATTAACCAGGAGAACGGATACTGGTGATGTCAGGAAACAGCTCCAAAGACAGGGTTAGATACTTAGCTGGAATAAACTAACATGTCTTCTAACTTTAACAAGACTATATATGTATTTACATCTGTGGAGACACTACTATAGAACTCTCTCATCACCCCTTGCTGGTATTTTCTTTTTTTAAAGTACTAAATGTTCCTTTCTGAAAATGCATACAAACTCTGCATGGCACCTACCTTGCCACCAAGCTGGTAGCTCACACCTTCTCCTTTTCAGCCACAAACCGTACCTCACTACAACCAACTCTTGCTGGTTTACCCAGGCTAACTGACAGCAGAAATACCAGCTCGATTGAACAGTTGAGTAAGCTGGCAGCAGAGGGTGAGATCTGCGTCTTGCAAGAAACGGTGAGATGACAGGGCTCTGGAATACAGGGGGAAGATAGGATGTATAAAAGTTCTGGCATTAACTCTGTAGGAACCTTTATCCTCTTCTTTTCTTTCTTTTCTTTTCTTCTTTTCTTCTTTGGACTTCACTTAAAGGAATTGAAATATTCACTATGCCCGTGAAGCGCACTAACCACCAGGCTGAAAAACCCATCACTGTGACCCAGTCCCGATGAAAGTAACTCTCCCCCTTCAAGAGACTACTGTATTTCAATTAACTTATTTCCACTACTATTACTTTTATCTCCCTCAAATCCCTTTCAGTAATTTCTCCTGTGAGATTAATGCTGATGTTTTTAAATTATCTGTAGACAATGCATTGATGTGCCATATAACAGATCTCCTATCCAAAAGTCTCCATTTAGATTTGTCCTTTCTCCAAAACACAGGTTATGAACATTTGTCAAGCTTCATTACCTCTGGCTACACGCTCAGGAACCATTTCCTCTGAAGACTAACAGGAGATGTCCCTGTTTAAGAATTTTTTAACCAGGCCATTTGTGAATTAAAATGGCCAGCAGTACACCTTTTAAATTCCCACTTATAATTGCATGTTGCTCCTCGTTGAAATTCGTTGCTATCCAGTTGAAATCTGCAAGCTAACAACTAATTAAATTTGTATCGAAGTAAAAACTGCCTTTCATTCACCTGTAATAAAGATGCAGTTGGTGGAAAAAACTGTCATCTGGATAGACCACATTTGTATCCAGCAAAATATTCCACATCTGAATTCTGCCCACCATTTATGTGAACTCGCAATAAAAGCCTCTGCATATTGCAGGCTCATTTAGCCTTGCTTAATCAGTCACGACATTACTTCTGCCTCTGCAATAGACACAAAAATTGCCTAATGTACAAAGAAAATGGTGTTGTAAAGTTAAAGTGAATCTATGGGCCAAAACTGCCACAGAATCACACTCTTAAGTAGGTCATGATTGCCTCCAGAGGTCCTTCAGGGACATGATGCAAAAGGCACAGACTGAGCAGGAAAGGAAAGTTCCTTTCCAGGTTAAGAAGTTCCCTGAAGTTCTCCTGAGCGTAATAGTCCTGACAAATATTTTCACGAACAATTTCACTAATGTCACAAAGGCTTTTGCCAAATTTAAGATTAAAAAGCTGTGGATGTGGCTGCAATGTTACTATTGAAGAATTTATCTTCAAAGAGCTGAAATGCTAATGCTAATCTCAGCAGAACATCAAAATAGCAACCCCTGAGGTTGCCGCAGACAGTGGAAATGTAATTAGCAGTCTCCAAACACCACATATTTCAGTTATGTAGCAGATTCTTTACATCATTTCGTATGGAAAATGCTCCAGTTTTGAGAGGGGGAAAAAAACCCTACCACATCATTTCCAGTTGGTAGCAGCCTCTTCTCAAGAAACCCATACCAGAAGCCCCATAGTAATTAGTTTGAGGCATGAGCATTGATAAATGCTAATACTTCTATTTCAAATAATATGCATTCTACTTTTCTTAGGTTGACACCAGCAGCACTTTTAAAGACAAAGTGAAATAGCATTCTTAAGAGTTACTTAAAGCGCACATTTTGGGGACAAAACCACAAACAGTTCCTAGGGAGACAGTAAGGTAGGAAAATGGATCGCTATCATGAGACTAGTAAATCACATTCACATTTATTTCACAGCCCTCTCATTTCTGTCCCTAAGGGAAAAATGTATTCCAATATAGAGATAGGAACACGTGCTTATAATAAACTTTAATCTCTCAGAACTGTTGGGATGGAGCTTTATGTTTTAAGGCTTTATGAGGCATTATCAGAGAGAAGGTGGTGAGGAGAAGGTTTGACAGTGAATCTGAACTGCACTGTGATGTTGTCCGAAGGAAATTACAGTTTAACTTCCTTTTGGAATACTTAAACTTACACCAACTGTATGAGAACAGGACATGTTCCTTTTCTACTCCAGTACTGAGCAGTCCTAAGCCTCTGGGGTGCATCTGCCAAATGATGTTAGGCACTGGCATCTACAGGCAGTTATTTGAACAGGAAATGGATGCCCATGTCCCTTAAGGCACTTTCGCAATTCTCAGCTGTAAAAAGTCACGTCTTTAATCATTCTCGGCTCGTTTCTGCCTTTCCCCAGTTTTCAAACTTCTGCAGTCAAGGACTTGGATTTCAGCAGACGATAGATGCCTATAAGATGGGTACCACAAAGATGGTCTCTAACGACAGTAGAAGTCCACCAGTCACCCTAACTCCCTCTTAACAAACTAATGACCCTTTAAAGTGGAGAACAGTAGAAAAGGAAACCTATTCTACAATTTATTATTTTTTCTTTTCCAGGTCACATAAACCAGTTATAAACCAGTGCTGGGAATTTATATTTTTGATGGAGTTTAGTAGAATTAATTGAGTAAAAAGTGCATTTTGATTTCAAAAAGAAAGAGCCCGTATTTCATGACCACTTTTTCCATTTATCTCTATTCATGAGTCTTGATTACTGAGCTCCCCCAAATTAATCTGTAAACTTGTATTATTCTTGAGGAATCATCTCAGTAAAAATCTCCTTGGAACCGCACAGAAGTTCCCCATCACCTGCTGTGTAAATATTTTCCTGTATTTCTGTACGTGAAAATAAAATTATTACATGTAATTTCATTTTACCTCTTCAGTGCCTTCACAGTTCCCAGTCACAAAATCCAGGTGATTTAGTCTATCCTCTTCCAGATGCCTAAATTTAAGTCATTCCTTCACATCTTTGTCTAATGTGTTCTTAAATACCTCAAATACTAGAGATTTTACATCTTTTCCAATCAATCTATTTTCATACTTTCCGCTACAAATAGCTTTAATAAATAACTTGAAATGTGAGTTTGGTTTGTTTGGTTTTTTTCCCCGAGATTTATGCTCATTACTTCCCATCCAGTTAATCACGGACCAAAAAAAAAAATAGATTCAATTATTCAAAATCATGTCACATGTTATTTATCCCAGCCCTTCTCTGGTGGATTTCTTTGTCATGACTTTTTATCCTGTAATTGTCAATATTAAACACTGGCGTTTTTTTACATTGCCGATTTTAACACGATAATAATGTATGGCTTCAGGTCTGAAAATTTTGTTAAGGATTAGGTGAAAAAAGATATTTTTGGACTGTAAAAGGATGTATGTATTTAAGTAAAATAACATTAAAGCCAAAAGTATTACTAGGAAATTACACTCTGTATGTAAGAACTGAAAGTGTACTAAAGAAGCCTGTAAGACACCCTTTCAAAATAACTGTGCTACAATGTAATGATGTCCCTTCAAGTACATTAAATACTAGTAATCAGAATATAGAGCTTCTTTTTATGTAAATGCTCATAGTTCAAGGTGCGTTGTTTCTTTTTGCTAGGAAGACTTTTTTTTTGGTCATCATTTTAACTACAAATCATCTGTTTGTTTGTTGTGGGTTTTTTTCACCTGGACTCATAACACAACCACAGTGATTGACAAACTAGTCACATTTGTCTGTAGCCAGATGGGAGCCAAGATAGTGATTCTGCTTCTGAACCAGCCTGTGCACAGTAGCACGTGTCCCAGCTCTGGCCTAGCGCTGTGGCTCTTTCCCATCATGTGCCTGGATACATCATACATCCCTCCCAGCACCTGACAGACCATGACTGTCACACGCTGGGAATGAAGATATATCTATGCGAGGACTGCAGTAGTGTGGTACATTTAATCTGGGCAGGGGGCTACTGACAGAACTGCACATCGCAAGAAATTCCGTGACATCACAGAAACAAATTTTACATTAAAGCTGTTGCATAAATAGTGTTAATTTTAGCATGAAAAAATCCTAAACACGTTAAATGACATATATTCCAAATGGTGATGACTACGCAAGTAAGAGTATCCCACCAAACCGAATTCCAGTTCTTAGAAAATCACCGTGAGCAAGGGCAGGTGACAGAACCCTCTAACGCTTTTTTTTTCCACATTTTGTGCCATTTCGAGTGCATGCATAACTATTACATGTTTCTCAAAAATGGACGAATTTCTCATAAAGCCTCGCTAGGTCACAAATCTGTCCCAGACGGACTTCTTAAAAAATCAGGCAAAATTACCCAGGCATTTATCACATAGCTGAAGAAAATAATGGTTGCCTCCACCCCCACATCCCAAAGATTTAAAAAAAATGCTGACTTTCTATAAAATGCCTTCTAATTCTTACCTTGTTGAACAGAGACTTGAAAGAACCTTGTCCTTTCTGTCACAGCCTTCTTTTTACCACCATCTCCTTGAACAGGACAGTGTCAATCCATCTCTGTTAAGACAGAACAAAGAGTAAACCCACAGACTGGACAAAAAGCTTAGAAGACTATCTTGAAGGCTACAGTTAAAAAGGTAGGAAGAGTAGAAGTGTGATTAAAAATCCTTAGTGGGGCTGGCTTGCATACTCCTCCTGAAGAAAAAGGGACTAGTATGAGGTGTCTGCCAAAAAGGGTTCATTGTTAGGCAGGATGGAAAGATGGTGCAGGAGGAATCTAAAGCTTGAAGTCACAGCACAGGTTTTTCAACGTCTTATGGGACTTCAATGACTTTTCACACGGCACAGGATGCATGTTATACAGCATACTTCAGTTTTGGTTGTTCAAACTATCTGGCAAGTATCTGTTAAAAGCTGATACTTTGTAGCATTCCCAATCTGTTTGCCAACAATTGATTTCCAGGGATAAGGACCACCTTTGGAGATGCAGCTGCACAGAGTACTCGGGGAAGATCTAGCCAGGACAGGCAGAGCTGTAACAGTCATTTAAGAAGTTCCACAAATGGACCCAGTTGGCAGAAGCAGTGTACAGAAAGAGAGACAGGTAACTGGGAGGAAAGAGGAAAACAAAGTGCAAGTCATCAAAACTCGATGTGTTCCAAGAGCTGGTTTTATCTCTGTCAGTTCTAATATCAGGGAACAAACGGCTGAAACAGAAGGTTGATTTGACCAATGCTTACTTCAGTAGGGTAGTGGTTTAGACAGATTTCACACCAAAATGTTTTACATTCATTTCTGTGAAGATTCTGATAAACAGATTTAAAGGATTTTCTGTGGCGTCTTCATGCTAGAAGCTTATGTCTTTTGATTCTCAGAATATTAATTAGCAGCTGTGTATAGCAGTATTACTGAAATCAAGTTTGCAACTGCTAGACAGCACAAATAACTGGTCTGAATTATTTGCTTGGGCTTTACGGATCATCCTTTTATCCACTGCTATCAACTGTCCAGTCAATCTGATCCGTGTCCACCGTACAGAAGGGGGAAAGTATGAAGTGTTTTTATTCCAACACATATTATTGATCCTGTATTTGAATTTTACAGGAGGATCAGCAGGAAGAGTTGGAAGCAAAGTATTCTGAAGTCAAAACGCATTCCTCTAAATACTAGAGATGCTTTAAACCATATATGTCCAGTTTTCCAAAGCCAAGTAATCGCTTAATCCCCTCCTCTGTACTGGTTTAGCACGTGCTGTCTGATACTGTCCCGTTTTCTGCAAAGATGAATATGAACGAGTAGGAACACAAGCTGAACCTATTACAGCTCCTGGGTTGTAAAGATTTATACAAAAACAGCACCAGTGAAAAATTCTATTATTCCATAAAATTGAAACTGAAATAAATCATAAGCTTCAACATAAGGAAGCAAACATAATTCAGCCTACTAGTCATGTTATAGGAATAAATTCCTGGAATTAGGTTATAATCCACAAAAGATTTATTCTACCCTGATGCACAGGAGAATGCTATACAACATATTTATGCTCTATTCCAAGAGATTCAGATCAAGCCAGTGAGTCTGTTCTATTTTGGATTTAGCAGCATGGAAAATAAAGGCTTTGAAATCAGACCTTAGAGGATATGAGTTTATCAAAATTAATAAATTAATAAGATTTTTAAGATTAATCCTTGTCTGTGCACTCAACAGCTTTACTTTTTTTTTTTTTAAGAAATGAAAGCCTAAATTTAAACCATTCCAATAAATACTTGTCCAACAGGTGCACTTACATAGGTGGCCATTCATTTGGAGAATAGGTGGTGTCTATGCTTAAAGAACCACAATATCCCAATGCTCGTCCACAACAGTCATTAGTTATCTGATGACCATGAACCAGAGACTACCCAGCTACTGACACTCAGGTGCTTTACAGCCCACAGAGTTATCACATATAACACCATATATAACCAGAGTTCAGCCGCTTTAAAAGCGAACAAGAAACCAATCAACAACAACAAAAAAACCACAAAAATCCACCCAAAACTCAACAACCCCAAACTCAAAACCAACCAGAGTTAAAAAATCAGAAAAAAAAAAAAAACCAACAACAACAAAACAAAAACAAAACCCACAACAAAACCAAAAAACAGTGGATGAAAACATTTCACGCGTAGGTGGTCCTGTTAGCTCTTACAAGAATTAAAAAGACACAAGTTCCTCTGCTTAAGACCAGATTACATGAAAAAGAATAATTTATATCTGACAGCAAAGGTATTTCTTATCTTGTTATAAATGGAAATACTCTTTTGGTGATCATAACTTATTTACGAGTAGCATGGAAATAGCAGAGATATAGATATACAAAAAGATTATTATTTTTTTTTTTTAACTGAAAAGGTGGATAAAAATACCATTAGAAAGTCTTTTCTGGTTTTCCTTCTCACAGTTAAAAATATATATATTTTACAGTAGTCTATATACAAGAAAAACTAAGCAAAAGTAAAAGCACAATTCAACGGCATGGACGTTACAAACAAAAGGAATATAATATATTCACCTTCACTTTCAGAAATCAAATGAAAAACAATATTACTGATTTTCCTAGGCTTTAAGTATTACTACGTTTTTGATGATGTTCTGTCACTTATGTTCAAAAACTGCCACTGCTGCAATATCCATCATTGACTTCAATGAAGTAAATGGGATTGAGCAGTCACGAACATGATTTTGCCTGGCATTCATGAAAAAAGACTTAATTCGGATGTAGCCAGTTTAACATCACAATCCACAGTTCTTGTCCTCTGATCAGCCATGAAAGTTCACTGGAGAAACCAAAACCAGGTTGGAAATACTGAACAATTAAGAGAAAATGAGAACTTCCTAAGTTCACTGCAGGTCAGTCAACCTTACACACCAGCAAGGTGACTGCAGACTGCTCAGTGCTCCAGAGCTCTCAAAATAGTTAGTGCCACTCACTTCTGTTATTAAAATATCAGCATCAGACTATATTTCACACTCAGTTAAGAGCTTGGTGATTTAGATAATGTTTTAAAGACCATTAAAGGTTCCTAGTTTTTCTCTTCAGTGCCTCAGTTTTACAGCTAGAGAGTAGCCTGAGAATATTTAAGCACTTAGCAGTATCTCAGGGCTTTCAAGAAAGAAATACTAATTAAAATACAGCTAACAAAATTGTATTAGGTTTGGCTCTTAAGTAGGTTCCTTTCTCATACCATCATAAATCTGGCCTAAAAGCATGTTGAACACAAAAAGCTTTGACTGCTCAGAATTTAATCAGGGAATGGACTTCTTATGGAGAGATTGCTAAATGCATCTGACATTTTCATTTCCATTTTTTCTCCCTGCATTACCTTCAGAACGGTTTGTATTTGTAAAGCCCTAGCTTCAATTTGAAGAATAGGGACAAGCTTCCTGTAAAATTTTAAGACAACTGGTCAAGTGTCAAAAAAAGTTTGATTAACACTTTTTTTTTCCATTTTGAAATCTTCACTCTCTAAAGGTCTTGATTACCTTCTTTATCAAAGCAGAAAAGCTTTGATTCAGAATTGTGCTTTACACTGGGGAAAATGGGAGGAAACTTCACCATAACATGTAAATACAGAGGAACCAAAAATCAACGGATTTCCACGAAACCCAAGCTTTAGTTCACTGCACGCCATGAAAGGTTGCTGCATGGGAACTAATGTGAGAAGGGATTTTTTTTTTCTCAGTGTCACTTTTCATACATACCAGGATGTGCACAAAAGATGGATAAACTCTGAAAGACATTGCTACTGTTTATTGTCTTTCCTTGTCCAAAACACCATTAAAAATACAAAGACACTTTCCCCTCTTTCTGTATGTATAGTTATGGGACATCATTTAAATACTCCATGAGCATATAAAGCTGAAGACTGTTGGATAAAAAATAAAAGCGCTTCTATTCCGGACCTGCGTTGCAATGCACCTGGCAGTTCTTTCATGGAATAGCACTCACTAAAAGCAGTAAGGAAAGAAGTAGAGCCTACAAGTGGATACACGTGTATCAGTGAAAACTTTTCCAGTGCATGCATTTTTAAAAATACACTTCTTTTCAATTGGATCGAATATCTAGACGCGAGAAATAATGGCATCCTTAGTGTGTTTAAATGCACCTTACTGCTCAGTTGGAAACAACTAACAGGAAACAGCCCAACAGCCCTCCTGCCCCTCTCTCACGGAAAACACCTTCTTAGATCCAAATGCTTTTCCAGAAAACCAAATTAGCACAGAATACTGCATTTTGTGCTACGTATCACATATCATCTACTTCATTTTACTCGTATTCTTACACATTATCAATACTAATTTAAGAAAACAACTTTTGCTTCTTAGTGCAGAATACTACTTTATTCTGAAGCAGCTTCAGTGTAAAAATTTGAAAACAGACATAGAAATCAAGTTTTAAAAATCAGTTCCTTTGCCTAGCATCTATAAAACCATTTAAAAAAAAAAATATGCACAGCATCTCCCCCCAAGCAGCTTGCTAACAAGCGTAAGAGAAACACTCTTTGTTATGAATAATTCTATTTCAAAAGGAACATACTTTGCTGTCTTCACTTACCATTTTTCTCTTGTAATTCCAGCTACTACACCTCCTCATTAACATGTCTTTCACTTGTAGTACTGAAGTGTAATAATTTCTCCCAATAATTCTTGACTATAATTATATTTTATCACAAGATAATGTTAACATAAGGAATGCAACCTCCTGTAATAACCATTTCTAACAATTACAACTGTAGGCTTTAAGAATACTAAACTGCACAATTTATTCTCGCTGAAATGAACGGGATTTAAAACTACTAAACATGGGCAGATCTAAAACACGCATAAAACCCATTCCTAGACAGGAGCAGACGGCAATTCAAACTGTATGCTGAGTCTCACCGGTAAGCATGTTAAATAGCACAGGAACATTGCTTAACGTCAGCCTTGCAGCTCGGGGGCAGTAGTCAAAGACTCGCACAGATCTGCAATTCAGGAGTGCCCCTGTGCTCGCCCCATCCTGCAGCCCAAGGGGTTCCCTGACCTCTTCTTTGCTGAAGCTGACTCCTGCAGCGAAGCATGCACCCAGTGTTTCACACGCAGGGTCATATAAGGTGTTTCCTACTTATTTCTTAAAAGCACAACTTCTTTTCTTTTAGAAGACACTGCTATTTCTCCTGATAATACAGATTTTTAGTATTTGATGTAGATTCTTGCAGTTCCTAGAAACAGCACCTATTACTGATTTCATCCACAATGTGACATCGCACCTAACGGAAAATGTAAACAGCAAGCAATAATTCAACCTATACAAAAAATAGGTGAGGATGTTGATGTCATATTAAATTATACTAAGTATACTTGAGAGAAACAGTTAAATATTTAGCAAAACAATTGTAAGTAGTTGGGTTTTCTTCTTTTTGTAGAAAAAGAGTAAAAAGATGAGATAAAAAGGCAAGCCTCTTGAAGGACTTGGTATTTTACCTAATAGCTTCATTTTTTCAATACCATGCGGTGTATTAAAACCCAGGCACAGAGCACAAGTTTGCCTAGCACTCCCACCAAAAAACAGTTCTTAAAAAAATAAATAGTTTCTGAATCCTCCACTCAAGCAACAAGAGCGAAGAAAAGAAAAGCTACACCATCTGTTCCTGTAGCGTGCTTTTTTCTCTTTTAACAGAATCGAGTCAAGGCTCGATTCCATCACCCCAGATATGTTCACCATGAAATGTGAACTGTTACGGTCATAAGTCTATCGCTCCTACCACTACAGAGAAACATTTTCACTTAAAGTAATGAAGGAAATGTAAATGATCTTACAGCATCGAGGATCATACTCTGAATATTCCTGTGGTCCCTTTGGGGACTGCGGTCGGAGCAGGGTGAAAGCACACTGAACACCCAGTGTGAATTGCAGCACAGCTATTTTCCCTGTTGCCCAAATCCTTCTCTGAGGCGTGTACATGGATGCATCTTCAAATGCCAAAATAGATGATTGATTTTGTGAACGGCCAAAATTCAGGAGAAATTTCTGTAATACGTAGGACATGTGAAGAACCTTGATTCCTTTGCTTGTAAACAGACACAAGCATGGCTCAAACAATTTATCATTTTGGGGCACGTTACCTACCCCAAAAACCCCAAGTCCATTAATTATTACAGTTCATTTACGAGTATATGAACGTTAAATGAAGGGAAAGAAACCCCTTTGGGTTATATGGAATTGCATATGCTTTCTGGCATACACAGGCAACAGCTGACTGCTGCCTTCTAGGTCCCACCTGCTAATCTGGTTACTGAGCCCAGCGCAGGAAATGGCTCTTAGGAGCATCTCCATCTCCCCTCTCAGGGTAGCACCAACCAGTCTTTCTCAGGACATACTCCTTGGGAGCTAGTAAGGGCATGAGAGTCTGTGATTCTGACTCTCTCTCTCTCTGATAACATTTTGATGCTGTCTGTAGTTCATGAGGTCATTTCTTCTTAGTCCTCTACTGCTTCTTGTCTGGCCACTCTTCTAAAGCTTCCCATATTTCTCCGCTGGCAAAGCCTCTCAGCAGTCTCCCCTCTTGCTGCCACAGTGCTGGTTCCCAAATTCTTCTCAATAGGAACTCTTGGCTTTGGCTCCTCTGGTAGATGCTCCCATTTGCAGGCAGCTCTTACTGCGTCATGTTGCCCGTTTCAGGAGAATATCCCATCTCTGTCCTCTTCCCACCTATGTGGACCTCAGCTACACAGCTTAGAATCACAGAACAACTCAGGTTGGAAGGGACCTAGAAAGATCACGTGGTCCCACATTTCATGGGAAAGGCAGCCTAGACGAGATTACCTTGCACCTACACAGCTTCTCTGTCTTCAGCACAAGCAGTGGGAACAGGCTGGCCCTCAAAGGGCCACCCTGCTACTCACAAGTTTAAGCTTAAACTCCATGTAAGCTGTCTCTTCCCAGAATTCAAGACTCCTGTCCCCATAACACACCTTAATGTCCTTTAGAACTACAGGGTCTGTTCTGGTTCAGTCAGCATTTTAAAAGTTTTAAAGTCAAATTACCATGTTCCCTGAACTTTTCATTAGCCTACAAATCAAGCTCTCCTTGCTGCCTGATGACAGCTGCTACTTCTGTTTCCACCGAACTCCTCTGGTACAGTGCTTTGGCTCTACTTCAAAACCACACTCCCTGGTCTCATTAGTTTTGGGACTGGGAACATCTCCGGCTCACAGTACCATCACCATTGCTCCTTACACCTCATTTTTCTCTCGCCACAGACAGATGCTGTTCCAGTATTTTTGTTAGCAGTACGATTTTCTATCTTGGGGCTTTTATTCATTCACCTCTTGTTCAGTTTCTTATAGTAGGAGAGTCATAAAGCATCTTCTTTCTTCTCAGCAGCCTCACCATATGTTTTTTTGAATCCTCCAGACATCTTCCAGTTTGTGCATGTGAGATGAGAAGTTCTGATGATGGTAGGGGTATGTCTTCCCTCATCCCGTTCTTCCTTTTGTCATCTTTTCTTTTTATTTATTTTTTAGCAAGAACTGAGTGCTCCAGTATGCTCTATATTTTCAGTTCAGCTTTGGATACTGGATAAATTAATTTACCCATAAATACAATGGAAAACGTTTAGGAGATGTCCAAGCATTGCAGTGATAGATACACCACTATACAAAGGTTGAGTGTCTGCCTACAGATCAAGGTGAAGAAGCCTTGCAAAAAAAAAAAGAGAGATTTTGGATTTTTTGTAGAACATCTGAAGACTCATGTTTACTACGTCCCACTCCATCACTGGTGCCATTCCTTCTTTGAAGGCTCTTAGATCAGAACTGAATAATTAGGTTTCTCAAATTGCCTCTTCAGGACCTTCAGTTTCATTAAGATGCGAACAGATCCTCGTGTTTAGGGTCCCTGAGAATTCACATTCCGTATTCTTCTTCTTCAAACTGGCCCTGAAGTAGCCATTTGGCAGTTGATTACTCCATTTTGACAGTCTCCTGTTATGTACATGAACTGACAGCAATAAAATTATTTTCATCTGGATATTGAGGTTTCTGGAAAAATGGGCAGATAGTCAGGAAGGACATATTAAATGGTGGATATGAACTCCCTGCAAATTCTCCTTTTTTTACCAGTTGAGAAGAGGGGCAGTTTGTCTGATACACAAATTACATGCACTTACTGAGATAAAATTAATTATTGGGATACTAAGCTGACTTGCATGTAGGAAAATCTTACCTATTCTAAAAAGAATGCATAATTTGTTGAATATGTATAGAGGTGTGGTTTTCCTGGGTCTGGGTTTGTTGTTTTGGGTTTCTTTTAACCCTTGCAATGACTATGCAGTTAATGGATAATCTCTCTATAATATGTGAAAGCTACCTGAAATAAATTACATGAAATTACTGAATTGCTTGACTTTGATACCTTGTCACCTCATGGTCGCAGAATACATTTTAAAAAGCTGCTGCTTACACTCAGAAACATTACCTCTTGCACATCAGGAAATGTCACTATATCCCAATGACATCTTCCTAACACCAGTCTGCTAATTACAAGAAAAACAGCAAGACTGGAATATTTCTCTAGCACCTGCAAAAATTCCCAATTGTAATTGACATGAAAATGAGACAATAAAACCCATCTGATAACCTTTTATACATATCTTAGGCTTCCACGCTAATCACTCCTCTAACATTTTGAAACTGTTTCTGAAAACTCCTACCACTTCTGCAATCAATCACTACCACCAAGCAGTGATTGCTGTAGCCCCACATACCTAATTATCTTCTATTTGCAGCTCTTTAAGATTAAACTTTTAAAACTGCAATTTGTTAGACTGATTACATGATAATGAACTTATTAATATTGCTAAAATGAACATTCGTCTACATCAATTCTATCACAGAAAACAAATAAGCAAGCAAAACCCAACACTCTTCCAGATAGATACGCTCATTAACTCTAATCCATTAATTTGATTGCAGTAATTTCCTTCAGTGATTAGCAACACAACCATCCCTGTCTCACTGTTGGTCAGTACGGCAGCACGTCATGCCTAGAAGCTGTTAGCCAAAAGCACTAGTTACCACGAGAAATGTAAACTAGCACGAACCGCCCAGTAACGGCAGGAATGAGATATCATAACTTCTCCTTCTGGACAAAAGGCAGATTCTCCTGACTTTATTCAAATTAAAAAATGTCCTGATTAGTGGAAGTCCATAAAAGTTTGCTTTTGTTGAGCCCACCCAGCAAGCTTGGTTCTAGCAAAAGGACATGAAAGCAGCAGGCTTCATCTCTGACTTCACCATGCTTTTTTCTTCTCTCAATCTTCTCCACCAGGTCATGAACCGTGGATCATAGAGACTACGCTGGAAGACATACAGAATCTAGATTAATCCTGACTTTCTTTAAGTTTGGATTCATCACCTTCAGATACAGAACATGAACGAGTTGATAGTAATCACACAAACCATGCCAGAATGTGCATGTGCACACAAGGGCAATATAGAAAGGGAGGAGCTAATACAGGGGAAATGGCTGAGGAATAAGTTGGTTACAATGGAGTATGAGGAGGCGTGAGGAAAGAGGAGAGAAGATGAGGCTGCAAGAGGGGATAAAAGCAATTATTTCTGAAGTCATCCAGAGACAGCCAGAAGGGTAGTTACGCAAGACACAGGAAGCTGAGAAAAATGGGAATGAAGAAGCTGCAAAAGGCAGGTACCAGAAGGACTAATTAGCACCAGTAGCATGGGGCAGGCTGTCGTGGCAGAGAGTACCAGTCACCAGAAAGTACCCAGCTTTTAAGGAGATGGGATATAAGATGGGGACACTCAGAAAAAGCTGGAACAAATAAACATGAATCCCCAAGATACAAGAGATTAATGTGATTGTTATTTACAGGGGAAAAATGAATTGATTCCCAGAACAGATCCAGGAGTCGAAAAAGTTTGCTATGTAAAGATATACCGGAAATGTATCGGAATAAAATGTTCTGAGAAAACAAGTAACTGAATCAAAGAAACCTGGTCTTGAGGTATTAGGAAAAGCAAGCACAAAACTAAGTTACCCGTGAAAGGATCCTTTGAAGGATATATGTATCCTTCTAGCGTTATGGTTGGTAGCAACAGCACCAGTTTACACGAATGCCCAAATCCTTCCAAATGAAGTCCATTTCCAAATGGAAGTGTAAACTGTGCCTACCAGACCTATAATGCAGGATGAGATCTGGAAAACGTGAAGGGGGCAGGAAGGATGTGTGTGGTGTGAGAGAGAGAATAAACCAGAAAAATGAACACCATTTTTGGATTGAGAAATCTTGGATGGACAATACTAAGTATTTCTTTGCGTTTGTGGCATACGCCATAAAAGCGAGGTCGAGTGAAATGAATGATAATGTCCTGATGAACAATAGAATTGACCCCCTAAAGCTAATATGACATTGATTTATTTAGAATGACTGTAAGAAAATTACATACCTATAACAGACTTCAATTCTCGGGCCCTTGACACTGACAGCACCCTGCTGAACAAAGGATTATGAAGATCAAATTGATTCTTGCGAGGCATGATACAACTGACATCAAATCTGTGGAGCCTACAGAGTGGAGCCCAGGCTGCCTTCGGTGAAGTCTGAGTTTAGATGTAGTACCACATAGTTCTCATTATGTCTAATCTACTACTTGTAGTTAAAAAGGGATTGAAATATCAAAGTTCTCAATAACAAAAGAACCGTGATTCTGATTCTTGACGCTTAACCCTACAAATTGCAGAACAGGAAAAAGAAAGTAAAAATGCGATGTAATTTCCAGGTATTACGTGCAAGTAAACCAGAGTTCCAAAGCCTGTATTGATGTAACCTGTGGCTGAAGAAATTAAGGATTTGCAAAAGCATATATGGATAGAGAATGCTAAAAGAGAAAGCAATATGATTTAGAGTTCCAAAATATACCATGCGTCTGGGAACATGACCCATGATTCCATCCAGAGCTCTCCCTAGAGGCTGGGTATTGTCCCCTAGCTGCGTGTGTGTTTATGAAAACTTAAAACCATGTCTTTTATGCTTCCATAAAGAGAGAGGGAGAGGGAGATAATAAAAATGAAATGAAACTAGACTGAGCAAGTGGACTTTCACCATACAACTGCAGAACTAATACTTGAAGGGAGATTTACAGATTATAACGTCTCTACAACGCACCTCCGAAAGCGAGCGAGTATTGCTGGAGAGCTACTCCACAGATTGGCTACATGTGTTTGCAACTGCACATTATAACAATTTCTAAAGAATTTTTATTATTAAGAATTGACTGGAATGGAACCATGATAAATGCATTAAATTTCTCTTGCTACCTAAGTAATTACAACTCGATCGAGTAAGACTGATAGTAAGCAGGTGCCGCTTTGATATCACCCTTATTAGAAACTACAATTTTATTTTAAACCACAGAGGCTTATTGGTCTCCCTGGAGCCTGCCCTTCTCCAGGCTGAGCAACCTCAACGCTCTCAGCCTTTCTTCATAGCAGAGGTGTTCCAGCCCTCAGATCATTGCTGTGGCCTCCTCTGGACCTGCTCCAACAGGTCCATATCTTTCTTACACTGAGGGCTCCAGAGCTGGAGCCAGCAGGTCTCACAAGAGTGGAGTAGAGCAGAAGAATTCCCTCAACCTGCTGCCCATGCTGCTGGGGATGCAGCCCAGAGTGGAATTTGCTTTCTGGGCTGCAAGTGCACCTTGCTGGCTCATATTCCCTGGGAACGTTGTAATTTTGTAGTACTTCTTCACGGTTTTATTTTCCATGGAAGGTCTAGATTGAGATTGTCCTCCTTTATATGATGAACCTTTTAATTTTTTAACTTCCTTGGGTTTTTTTCTAGAATATTTAAGGATATGATGAACAGTGCCTATACATTTCCCTAAAGGTTTGGCTTGAAAGGTTTCTTATTCCATCTCTATGGAAATGATTAACTGTCAGAATCAAAAAATGCACAGCCCCAGTCTGGAGCTGCAGCCTAATAATTCTTGCACACAGAAAATACAATGTCTCTTTGCTTATATTTAATGTGGCACTCAAAATACTTTCAAGATGATTTATGGATGTCGTACACATCAATATGTGGAATATGGCTCTTTAAATTAATTTATTGTGAAACAATGTTATCTTCTAAATATTTTAATTTCGAGAATATTTTAGTTGGTTCAAAAGAAGTCAAGACATGATTTAACACCGGTCTACATGTTTATCATATAAACACTCTCACGGTGATTTGTCCTGAAATTACGACTGTGTGCTGTAACGTGGGTTAGAGGGCTCTTGGTATCAAACAGTTGTGGATGAACTCTATTTGGACAGCTCTTACTGTATTATTTTAAGATGATTCAACTGTCAATTTCTAGACTGTCAAAGTGTTAAGTTTTATTGCATATTGTTAAAGAGAGTCTTTTCCAGCAGCAATTTTTTCTTTTTAACTGTCTCTCACTTTTACACTTTCTTACATTAATTTGCTCGTGGAGTAATAATCCATGTGCTATTTTAATTCTTCTTGTGATTAAAAATATTTTAAAATAGTGTTGGCTTAAAGAGCTGTCCGTGGCCGGTCAGAATATAGATTGGCTTTTCTCATGTGCTGTAGCTGATACTCCATTACTTGATGAAATGCACATAGAACCAGCAAAACGGGCAGTCAAGGCTTATTATTTCTTGTTGAAATTTTTCTCGGCTCTGCAAAAATCAACAGAGACACTGCTATTGATATTGATTTCAGTGGGACAAACATTTTTCTGCTAGGAAGCAACTGTGATGAAAACTTGGGCATTTTGTATTCATCTTCTTCTCACTTTATATATATTCACACTGCATAAAACTTCATTAAAGGAATCTCCATCCTTCCACCAGGAAAGAAGTAGGTAAAATATGTTTTGAAGTCCATTCCTCCTACCAATGGCTCTGTGATCATGAAGGAGGTTGGGGACTACCTAAAAAGGCAGGAATATAGAATGTGCTTCTCACCTTCCCCATCATAAACACAGCTGGACTCAGTATGCTTAAGAAGCGCACAGGCAGGACTGCAGCAGCAGACGGGAGACAGCCACTGCTCTTTGCCCTCTCAGGGGGAATAACCTTCCTGGGGAATAACGTAACTAAGCAGAAGCATTTGAGATGCAGTCATGGGTAACAGCAGAAGAAGGCAGGGTTGTTTGCTATAAAGGAATCGTGGCAGTAGGATTTTGTCACAGATAGGATGCATAGTAAGGAAGAAGCTATGCTTAACATCAACATATACCAAAAACTGCTAGTTGCTGGGAAGGGAAACTCTCCAGCACTGTCATTTGTTTAGGTCACATCACTGGAAGGAGTTTGCAGCTTTCCGTGGCTTGTACTCTAGTCTGCGAGTCCCCTTGCTATCCAAAGTTAGCACAGGTACAGAGTGGTAACTACTTCAGGAATTAGAATTCTACTACGCTAAAGACATGACAGAACTTGTCAAGTCCTTGAGGATACTGGCAAGGACAAGGCAAGTAAAGTTTTTTATTAAGTATCTTCCACATCACAGCGCGTGGGAAGAACAGGTCACAGTCAGAAGTTAATTTAACTACATTATGAAACTGTTTTATTTTAAAATAAATAATTAACCTTGAGATTGACCTCAGAGTTTGTCAGATGATGATGTTGGCCAAAACCTTACAATGTAGATTTGTTTTTTCCCTAAAGAAACAATTTTTTAAAGGTTGGGGTTTTTTTCCCCCCATGTCACTTTTCCCTGCTCTGGAAATCTCTCTCTAATTGGAATATTTATAGTTAATGTATGACTCTTCAGGTCTAAACAGTTTCAAAATGAATGCATAAAGTTAGGCACTTAAATCTATATTTAAAAACCTAAACAAAAATACCTAGACTTAAAAGGAGCTGAGAATGCATATTTGCAGTTCCCTCTATTTCCAGAAATGGGTCTGCTTTTCAATCAGGCACATACCTGTAATTCAAAAGCTCAAATTTAGATACTGACAAGGCATAATTTGACACACCACAGCTTTCTTCAGTGAATATGAAACCTGAACTCACAAATAAAATTGCTGGCTTGATTCACAATAGAATAGGTTAATTTGCCAAGAGAGACACTGGAGCTATTTTTCTGTTGTGATAAGATCACAAGTACGTAACTTTTAGCAAAGTTGGAGAATACGCTGGCATGAAAACAGTTCTTGCTACAGGCAAAATAATTTTACTTTTGGCAGGTTTACAGAAAAGCAAGTCAGTTACATTTTCACCTCAGGTGGTTTGTGGTATCAAAAAGGCACTTCTTGCAGATGGAAAACTGTCATTAGATGAGGACAAGCTGTTTGCTGGGGAAGATGGAAATATTTTGCTCTCTGACAAACCTGTGAATACTGGAGAGAAAATCTGTTTTGATATAGGAATATTCAAAACAGAAACTGGTAGTCTACTGGAGTTCTATTTGACTGACAGAGCGGCTCACCAGCCTGGTGACCGGCCAGTTTGTGCTTCAGTAGTTACACAAAGTTACCATAAAATTTCAGGGAGGAGCTGCATATACAAGAAACCAGTAGCGTCGATCTAGAGAGTCTTTCAGATAGCCCCAAACTGGTCTGGTGAGTGAAGCATTGGTGCACACCTCTGGAAATGAGGAGTCACCAGGTCAATGGCCCCACACCACGTCTCCTTGCAGGAATTGCACCAGCTGCCTACTCAGGATACTCTGGAGTATTTTATTCCCGCTGTAAACTGTCCATCATTAATGAGCACTGATGTAGAAAGAACTATACAGAGGGCACACAAACAGGTGGAGAGCTGCTAGAGAATAATGTGCAGCTCATTGGCTTTCCCCAGGCTTTCCACGTGGATGCAAAGCAAGGTGTGGAAGTGCTGTCTGTTGTCACTGCACGGTACCCATCTGTTTAATCAGTTGGAATCAATCCATAGGTGGAAAGCAGTAAAAGCAGAAAGTCTTCACTGCTAGATCTGAGGGCATTGCTGAAAGTACTCACTAATACTACTTTTAATAGGGCAGAGCAATCTGATCCATGATTTACACAGACGGAGGCTGTGTAAATCTGTGTAAACCCCAGAATTTTAGCATAGCCATATATAAATCAGACAGTCAATCATGGGAAATTGATCCAACCAAGAA